>JASBWR010000031.1:0-216645 GCA_030039265.1 Naganishia cerealis | reverse complement strand
AATCATACAGACTCGCTTGCCTAAGTGGTCTTGCCAATTACATTTAGTTGTCATTTGTTTACTAGCTACAGTACATTTTAGTCGTGAAGCATAATTGCTCTTGACCGATCCCATTAAGGACCATTACTAGAGTATTTAGCTTCAATATATCATAATATTCATAGCTACATATCACAACGTAATTCAGGTCTCTTACACTATCATCTATAAGAAAGCTGCAACTTGATTCAATAGATACAGGTCTTACAAGTCCTTACTTATTGATTATGTAACCCAGTCTACTTAACTAATCTGTCATGAACATGACAGGACACTTTCGTCGTAGTCTCCGCTTTAGCTTATATGGACTTGTTACCTTCGATCTCCGCCTCTCATTATCAATCTTTCCCACACCCGGTGTCACCTAGGACGGTGCGACAACGGCACGGTGGGGCGACAGCACGGTGCGGCAACAGCGCGGTGCGTCAACAGCACACTGGATGAACAGCGCATGGGACGAACAGCGCAGCCTCCACTTTCGCCACCGAATCCTTTACTAGGGCCCTAGGGCACCCTAGGGCTGCCTAGCAACTCAGATATCTCTATAAGGCAAGCTTCTTGAATGGATTTGCCACCCAGTTGTATTCCCTTTTTGCTCCTGAGAGCAAGATCATATGTCAAGACTTGTATTGTCTAATCAGTAATTAAATCACGTGGTTCGATCCCACACTTGTCATAGTTCTTAGTTGAGGCTGGTGTCTGCCATCAAGCCCTCACCCATTCCTGACATAATCCTAGCGGCTCGGAGCTACGCGGTAGTTATGTAATACTCACCTGTCTGAGCGACTTATAGCCTATCAATGATACCCAGTGTATCAAGGCGGAAACCGGGAAATCAATATAGATTTTCCCAGCATTCTACTAAAACAGCGAGGGATGGAAGTCGTTGTGATTATCTTGACGGCTATGCCGATAGTTGAGGCTTTAGAATGGTTCAAGCTACCTCCTATATCCACCAAAAGTTGACCTAACCAAGAAGGCCCTGTGTGCATACTTGAACGGCGTTCTGGCTAGCACGTGACGAGATTTGGATAGTTGTACAGCTTGCCAAACGTAAGCTGTCAGTCGCGACTGTCTCCTTGCGTCGGCGATGACAGCAATTCCATGATGGGTCCCAGGTACTAAGCTGGTGGGAATAGATGAAGTGCCGAGGCAGCGACGCGGGAGAGCCAAAACATTGGGGAAAGGCTCCCCAAAGGCAAATACAGGGATACCAAGTTTGAAGTACGCGGGCTTCAGATTGAGAGAGATGGAAACCCCGGCCAGATTCGATGGGAAACTATGCCAAAGTTACCGGTATGTAGATTCCTGAACATGCAACGGACAAGCTCTCACGATAATAGGGCAAGATTCGGCGAGGTGGGATGCGCAACTCGTTGTTTGTTCCAGCGGTAAATAAAGGCATCAACATGAGATAACAATGAACTGTTTTCCGTTCTGTCGCGTATCCCGGCGCAGCAGTTCCAGCCTTTTGAGATATTACAAGTGCCGTTGGATACGTATATGACATTCGTCTGCCTTGGCCGAGTGTGCTGTACTCTTGGCCCGGATCATTGCACAACTTGTTCGTCGCATACGACGATTTGAATGCGGCGTGGCGCGGCTGACGTGAAAATGGATATCGACTGAGCGCTCTTACCGATCATACATATTATAGTGACATATGGTACGCCCATTCCCTCGTGGAAAGACGCCACTATCCTACATCATTACCTGACAGCAAAAATATTGTAGCCACTGGGGATCCGAAACAGCGAGTCGAATGGTCGGACGAGTCGAACGACTTGGTTGCTAAAAAGATGTTACAGGCGGTCATGGTAGTTCCGATAGTAGGGACAGAACGAGTTGGTTTGTTGAAAGGTGCTACAGGTGGTCATGACAGGTCCGACGGTAGGTCCAAGGGGCGACTTGATATCCACTTGCCACCATCGAAGGTCGCGCGCGACAGTCGCTAGACCTCGGCTGGAAAGCATGAAATCAGCGCGCCGTTAGGTCCCCGAGCAACTTGCCTAGATGCGGTATTCACCTAGGTCCCTCGCGTCGACGTCAATGTCCAGCTTCTGGAAGACGTGTGCGCGACACTCGGTCCCCTTCGGAAAGCTCGCTACCAAGGCCTTGATCTCGGGCAAGTCCAAGAAATCCTTCAACTGGCGAACCGAACTCCACTCAGAGTAGTTGATGAGCACGTTGGCACCCGCGATCCCCCTGTGCAGCTGGGCGGAGATGTACCCGGGCTGGGTGACGCCGATCTCCAGTGCCTTGGCCCAGATGGCGATTGTCTCGTCCATGTGACCCTCCGGGACGGAGTAGGTGTTGGTGATCACGACGGGGCCCGAGACGTCTGCCTGCAGCTGCTGCCTGAAGGGATGGGCCGGGTCGACGTCGTGGAATGTTGCCATGTTGCGGGGACGGTGTTGATTGGGGCGAGGCTGGGTGGGTGGGGGTGGACTGTGTTGTGACCATGGTGTTGGGGAGGATGGTTACGCTAGCTGTCATGCGAGCTACAGTGTACGTGGACGATAACGTGATGCGCGGCAGCATCCGCAGAGTGGGAACCATCAGTCAGCGGTGTTCTCCCAGGCACACCGTGAGCCAGTCATGTAATTCGCCGACGAGGTACTCCCCATGCAACCCGCCAGCTATATATCCCGTCAGCCATATCCCCGGCAGACAGTCGACCCGACATGCAACCCCCCAGCCATAACAGCCGGCACCGCCCATCACACACACCGCGGCCCAACACAACATCCATTCACCCAACATGGTCGCCTCATCCACTGCCGCCGCTCGATCCATCGTCATCTTCGGCGCCACCGGAGCACAGGGCGGCAGCGTCCTCGCCCACCTGCTCAAGAGCGACCGGCCGTACCGCATCACCGCCGTCACCCGCGACCCGAGCAAGGCTAGCTCAAAGGCGATCGCTGCAAAGGGCGTCAACGTCATCAAGGCCGAGCTTGGGGACAAGGAGCAAGTCCTGGCTGCCCTCAAGGAGGGTGAGCTCGTGTTCGTGAGTCTACGTCAAAGGGCGTATTGTGCCGCCGATATCCCATGCTGAATCTCCGCCCTCTCCCCTACAGGCGGTCACCAACTTCTGGGAACACGGACGTGAAAAAGAACTCGCAGATGGTAGACGCTTGATGGATGCTGCGAAACAAGTCGGCACCAAGACGTTCTACTGGTCCGGTCTCGAGCCCGTCAGCAAGATCACCTCTGGCAAATACACAAAGGTCGAGCATTTCGACACCAAGGTGCGTACTCAACTTTGCACAGTTTGGTTCTTAAGGTTGACTGTGTGTTTTGTGAAACAGGCCGAGTTGCTCGAATACGGACGATCGCTCGGCCTTCCCATCGTAGACGTCCAGCCCGCCATGTACATGCAAAACTTCCTCTCACAGATGGGTCCTCGCAAGGTACGTCCATTTCCTCTTCGCCCAACAAGGGCGGCCGCATCGACAGCAGCAGCACCCTGACATGTATGCTCCCCCTTCTCTTTGCCTGGCAGCAAGAAGACGGCTCCTACGTCTTCGCGATGCCCAACAAGCCCGACTCGACCCTTTCCCTCCTCGACGCGGCGGGCGACTATGGCGCCTTTGTCCGCGGAGCCATCGAGACCGACGTCCCGGCTGGCGGCGAGGTCCTTGCGTGTGGGGACCAGATTACCCCTGTGCAGCTGGCGGAACAGTGGGGTAAAGGTACGTACTGCGCCTCGCATCCGTTCCCTTCCTAACATCACGAACTAAACACCATGTGTCGCGAACGAACGGACAGCCCTCGGCAAGAAGGCAAGCTACCACCCCGTCGATGCGACCACGTTCGCTTCCCAGGCAGGGGAAGAAATTACCCAGATGCTTCAGTACTTTAGCGAATTCGGCTGTACGTCTCCACTCTTCTCACTCCACGCGTACAAGCGTTCGCCTTGGGTTGGGGTCCTGCTGATGAATATCTACCTTTGCCCTTCAGATTTCGGCGGGAAAGACGTCGGACCTAGCAAGAAGGTTCTCGCTAAGGATGAAAAGGTGCAGACCTGGTTCGAGTTCGTCAAGACTGCAGACTGGAGCAAGGTAGTGTCCTGAGCTCGTAGAAGGAGCCCGTCAAGGGAGGGCGTTGCTGGCTAGCTCTGATGGTAGTAACACTTGTATTTCAGTGAATAGCAGAAGCGGAGAGAGAATGAACGCTTGATTACAAAAGACGTGGAGAACGCGACGAGTCGATCTACTGGACTGCCAGCGGCCTCCATGCCCAATTTGCGTGGTGGGAATGCCCTCTGGTTAATGCCGCTACTTGCGCGTCTCCTTGGGTACCGAACCTGACGAACGCACGTCGTTGATTACAGAGTATATGGATCACCGCATCCCTGCCCTCGACCCACGCTGCAGCCTCAAAACCACCTTGCGCTATGTCGAGGTAAAACTCTCCATCTACTCCTCGCTGACGAGCGCAAGGCAATGGTCGACGCTAACGTCGCTACCGGGGTTCAAACTATTTATCTGATCCTCGCTGCCCAGCCATGAGCGCAAGTTCAACGGTACCACCTTCAAAGTCAACCATTGTAAATGCTCGATTAGCACGTTGCCGTATCATCCCGACCTAACCTCTGTTTCTACCGCAGTTGAAGGCAAGGCACGGAGCAGGAGCAAATCGTCCTCCACGTCACAAGTCGTTGCCATCAAAGCCGGATTCTGCGACAGCAACGTGGTCGGCCAGCAACTGATCAAGAAAAGCGCCAAGAGGACATGGACCTGTAAGCTTCCCATATTTGCCGACCTCGCCGTCTCCAGTATCGATATCAACGAATACAAGCTGTGGGTGCGAGGGGTCATCGAGCATGAGCAAGTGCGGAACGATGGGCGCAGTGCCGGCAGATGCTGAAGACACTGTAGCACGAGAGACCTGGGGGACACCCATACGAAAGGTGGGTACGGCCGGACCGTCTTGGCAGCGGTAATTCGAACCTTTGCTTATCGTGGTTACTTGATAGCAACTGGCACTCTCATCCGAATCATCGACAGCATCACGTATTACGAATACGTCAAGACCTTGCTTGACGGCGCGCCCGGTTATATCGTCGAACACCTCGGGATCGACATGTGGGAATCCGTAAAGGAATTCCGGATGTACCTACTCGCATTCTCTTAAAGATACCGAACCACGGTTGAGTCTCACTACGCTTCCAACCCGTCACAGACTTCCAGGGTGTGGATATCCAATGGCCACACAAGAACCTCGCACACAAGCCCTCGACTTTTGCTGAATAGCTCAAAAGAGCCGATATGTCAGAGCACAAGCAGTGAGGCGCCATCGTCGTAAAATCGTGCGCTGGGACGGGAATGTAACAAGGAGGGAGCCATCCCCCTTGCGCCTCCCATCAGATATGGGCTGCATCGCCGAGCGCTGTATCTACGGCGCAGAGAACGGTGCGGAAAACTGGTATCAATCAACCTAGCATATCTCTTGTATCGCCCTACCATCATTCTCAACAATCGTAAGCGCAAAGGGAATGAAACGAATGTTGGAATCCTCTTTCTGCTCGTTGAATACGAACGCTCTTCTGTGCGTAGGATGAGCGGCCTGGCATTGATTAATGGACCGCCAGTCGTCCTACACCTCCACGAACGACATGCCCCCACTATGCAAAGTGTTGAATATCCGGGACAGCCTGCTCCTGCAGCCTATCCCTGATCACTGTACGGGATGCACGAACGTGGTATTTCCACCGTAGAGTCTCTGACCACTGAAGCACCAATCATTCCGCCTTGAGGCACATTCCCCAGCGTGGCCAAACGATGTGGACGACGGCAGTCCACCGCGTTATTTGGTACGGATGAGATGGGAATAAACCTATAGCTACAGTGGCTTGCTTCTTGCGCCCTTCAACACCAGCCTAGTCCGCTGGCAACCTACGACTTGTCCTGAACCACTCCCACCTGAGCGGGCCTCAACGTCCTACTTTTGATCATATACCCCTCCTTCTGACAGTCCATCACCGTGCCTGGCTCCTTGCTGTCGTGAGGCGCCTGGAACAAGGCCTCGTGCTTGTTCGGGTCGAATTTCTCGCCGAGGGGGTTAAACGGCACGACCCCATGCTTGGCCAACGTCTTCAACAACTCGCCACGGGTCATTTGTACGCCGCTGAACAGTGCGGCCAGGTCCTTGGCTTCCGCCGGGACGGGTTGCGGAACGTGTGAGAGAGCGGTGGTGAGGATGTCCACGGTCGATAAAAGGTCGGAAGCGAATGCCTGGATGGCAAAGTCTCGCATGGACGCCTTTTCTTGCTCTGTCCGACGTTGAAGGTTGATAAAGTCTGCTTTGCCGTAAGTGAGCGCGCTCTACCGGGGGAGGGGATGGGTCAGCCAATCCAATTCGCTGCGGAAAAAACTCCAGGGCAGAGCAAGAGGACCCACCTTCAACTCCTTGACCTGCGCCTCCAAACCCACCACCTGTTTCACGATATCCTCGGCGGCATGCTCGACCTTGTCCAAGTCGTCAGTGACCCTTTTCTCAGCCGCGGCGTCGGGGGAAGAACTGTCGCCCTTGCCGTTGGTGTTCGCGCCGCCGTTTCGCGCAGAGTACGCGCGGCTAGGGGCGGCGAGGACGGCGGGTGTGGCAGGGGCCCGTAGTGTGAGGCGGCGGAGGGCGGTGATGGCGAGCATTGTGTGTTGGTGCATGGGGGGAGGGTTCATGCGTGGAACCCGGGATGGACGCGATGAAAAGACGATGCTGGTGGATTGGCTGACTGCGCGGATGCAAACCTGGCGGGCATATCACCGCTTGGCGGGCCAGGGGGCTCGTCTGCCTGTTCGCCACCGCCGCCCACGATGACCAACGCCGAGCTGGCGGGACAGTACTACGCCGGGTTCCAGAAGACGAAAGCAGGTGCGCACCGCCCCGGCCCCGTCCCCGTGCCCCACTGACGTCTCCCGCAGAAATCGACCGTCTCCTCGCGTCTCCCGGCTCGAACGCTTCTGCCCAGGTCGCCCAGCTCCTCCAGGGCGTGAACAAGAGCTTGACGGACGCCGCCGTGTCCCTCCCGTCCTACGACCAGAGGCGGTACGCAGATGCAAGTTCACGCTTTCCCTGCACTCACTTCGGACACTCGCTGAAACATGCCTCTTGTGTGCGCGTTACAGTAGCAAATCAAAGCATGGCAACAGTCGCTGTCCAAACAGCGGGAGGTGTCGGGTCCCGGAAATTCGAGGGTATCCAAGTTCGCCTTCAAGAAACGAGCGGCACCACCGCTGCCGGCAGCGGGGAAGCTGGGAGAGGACGTGAGTGTTCGCGAGGCAGAGGAACAAGATGCGTCGCCCGATGGCAATGAACTCGTGCAACCGTCCAGTGGTGATTTACCTGTCGCATCTGTCGCTGGTACCGACCCCAAATCAGCTCCGCCGACGGCGACGACGCAAATCACCATCAAGGATCTCTCCTCGACGTACATCACGCTCGATTCGCTTCTCGCGCGGCAGGACCATGCTGTGCGCGCTGGAGGATTCTCATTAACGATCCAAAACGTAGACAAGTGCGTCATTGACCTTCGCCCTGCGCATACGCCTGCTGTTACGCCGACGGAGAATGCTGTACACGTCGCACCACAGCCGCCACGGATGACGGCATTATACGGAACTGGCATCCGCGACTCGCTCGTCCTTGCTCCACCGACGGACGTGGCGGGGAGCGTAATGATCAACGATGCCGAGCGGGTCGTGGTGATTACCGCTTGTCAACAGGTGTGTTCCTGGTGTCAAAAGCGCACGGGTCCGGCTACTCATCCGTGACGTGTCTCCTATCGCAGTTCCGGATTCATTCATCGACACACGCGGTCCTCCTTCTGCAGATCCCGTCGAATCCGATCATCGAACATTCGTCGTCTCTACGTTTCGGCCGATACCCACTCGCTCTCTCCCGACCTCCGCTTACACCCTCTCCGGTTCCTGCCGTGCAGGACTTTGGATGGATCAAGCCCGGCCCGAGTCCGAATTTCCGGATGCTGGATGATGGGGCGAGTGATGCGTTGGGTGTGCGCCTGGGGGCGGTCGTGGGTGGGGACCAACGGGGATGGGAGGCGGCGCTGGCGGAATTCCTTGTGCACATGATGTAGGGTGCGCCCCGCACAACGCCCGAATGTATACCCCGTGGAGACGAGATAGACAAGTTGCCTTCTGTAGCGTGCCTGGGCGAGCCCTGCTGCTGTATACCCACACACCCCATCATGCCAGAACCAACGCCCCCGCCCCTCCCGCCGCCCGAGCTCCAGCCGCCAGGGGAGGAGCCGTACGTCCATGCGCCCTCGTTGCTCCCGATGAGCATGCTCATGCCCCCGCCCATCACCATCTCCCAGTACAGCGGGGCCATCGGTGCGATGGGCATGGGCATGGGCATGGGCATGGGAATGGCCATGTCCCCGCCCGGCATGTCGTTTGGCGCACCCATGATCCTTCCTGCGCACCTGCAAGAGCCGCCGCGTACAACCCCGTACAACCAGTACACGATCCGCACGAGCTTTGTCACGATCAATATCCCGCCCAAGACTGGCAACTCGTCGTCCCTCGTCGGCGGACTTCGGCGCAAGGATGCGTCCACAAACGTGTCCGCCATCCCATCCGAGACGGCGTCGTGGGCGTACGACCCATCCCGCCAGTCGCCCCCGGATTCTGACGCGCACGAGGACGGGGACAACGTTGATCCTGTGCAGTTGGCAAACACATTGGCAGCCGCACGAGCAAATACAAAGGGTGGGAAAGGCGGCTATCCTCGTCCAAAGACCAACATTCGTTCGACGAATTCGACGTTTGTCACCCGTGTGCAGTCACACGACGGGTTCACCAAGATCGTCCCGCAACCACCGCACTTGGAGAACGCGAGTCCGGCCAGCTTTCCCCGACTCGATGGGCATTCACGAATACGGGAAGGATGTTGGTATGGACGCTGGTGGATCCGACGAACAAGATCAAGGATCCGATCTTGCGTGTGTTTTTCAATAATTTCCCTACATGCCATACGTACTGCGAGACGACAAAGTCTGCCCCGGGATCAGCAGATGGAGGGAGGTTGGATATGGTGATTGGATTCAATACGGGTGATCTGTTTTGGTGAGTGGGGCTTTGGTGGTATACCTCTACGGCACTGACCTTGTGTTGTCAGGCTGGATCCTATCACGTTGAGATATACTCGATTGAACAAGGCGGTGAGTGCGAGCGAGCATCGCATAACGCGGATACCGACGCTGATTCCCATCGTTGCCAGGGAGTCATCCACGGCCGTCTCGTCATCGCCATCCGCTTCCATCCTCTCAACCCTACCCTCATCTACGCCCTCTTCTCGGACGGCCTCATCATGATCCTCTCGACGGAACGCGAAGACCCAGACTTTAAAGTCACGATCGGCCAGCCACCGTGGGCCCAGCGCCTAAAAGCGTGGGAAAACGGCCGACGCCGCTCGGATAGCGACGCCGGTCTCGGTGTTGGGAGCGGGAAACACGATCCACGGCAACAACAACAACCCATGTTCGTCTGGCGCAACGAGGAACCGGCGCCCATCAAGGGTCAGCCCGCTGGTTCGCCCTACGCAGGCAAGAATCCGATCGCCGTGTGGAAGATTGGAACCAAGCCGTTGAAGGCGCTCGAGTTTTCGCCGGATGGGCAGGCGATGGCGGTCGTTTCGGATGATGGGACGATGAGCATTGTGGATCCCGCGAAAGCGAGGTGGGTTGCGAGAGAGAGAGAGGGAGGAAAGATTTGCTGCTGACACACGCTTTGCATAGCCTACTCGATACGTATGCAGGGTACTTTGGCGGACTGACTTGCCTCGCATGGAGTCCAGACGGACGCTACGTGGTAGTGAGTTGACCCTTGCTGGTCAATTTCCGCTCATCATTAACCACCCTTTCCATCCCCTTCAGACTGGCGGCCAGGACGACCTCGTGACCATCATCTCCCCACGAGAAAGCCGAGTCGTCGCCCGTGGCCAAGGACACGCGAGCTACGTCACCAGTATCGCATTTGACAGGCGTCGATCAAGCGCGAGGAGTTATCGGTTCGGAAGTGTCGGTGAAGATGGCAGGGTGTTGTTTGTGAGTCTTGCCACTAAATGCGCTCGCCGAGAACGAACGCTGACGCGCCCTGCACACGTGGTCCAGTGGGATTTCTCCGCTGCAGAGCTACAAAGACCGCGGCATATCCCAAGCTCGGTGCATCGGCTGTCTATCGCATCGACGGCGTCCCTCGGGCGTGCGAATGGCGATTATGGTGAGCAGGTGCAAGAAAAGCCCCGGTCGACGTATCATCCTGCTCCTTCGTTGAGCGAGGTAGCGATGATCCAACCGGTGATGGTATGTACCCTTCTTAAACGATACTTGCCGCCGCGCCCGTGCTCACTCCTGGTTTCCCGCGCCGCTGGCGTGCAGAACAAGTTGCTGGAGACGGCCGTCATCAACCAAATCCACTTTCTGCCCGACTCGGTCGTCACCGTTTCCAAGGTTGGGAATATCCGATTCTACATGAGGGGCAAGGCGACGCCGATTGTGGGTGTAGAAGGGATGACGAACGGTGTCAAGCAACTCAGGGTGTCGGCAAAGTAAGATGCGCCGCTGTATCTCACAGAAGGTAAACTGTAGGCGTGTTTGATGCGTTGTAATGTCCTCCAATGTTTCGTATATTACATAGGTATAGCTGCAGGTATCCTATAGTTACCAGGGAGGCGATCACACATCGGCTCTCCGTCCAACGATATAATACATCTTGCCGATTCCCATCGTGTGCGCCTCCCTGCCTTGTTCCCAGACCCATGACCGGCCTCCCGTCGGACGTTTCCCCTGCGCCTCCAGTTGTTTCTCCGCACGCTCCGCGAGGTACTTGATCTGTAGTCGCGCGGGGGATCCATCAAGGCGAGCAGTGTGTACCAGTAAGGAGAGGACCCACATGTGCGAAAGTACGTGTGCGGTAGGCGGATACGTACCCGTCCAGAACGAGGATGAGCGGGATGATGGGGATGATGTACGTGAAGAACAGTTGAACTGCGTGCAGTAGGTAGGGAGGGGGTTAGATCGATTCGGGACGACAACGCGCGATGTGATTGCCTCGACGTACGTGGGCTCGGGCGGAGGAGGGGCGTTGCGAGCCATGTTAGCGGGAAGAGAGCGGTAACGACGAGCAGTGAGCCGAGGTTGAATTCTTGCAGCTCAAAGATGCTGTCGGAAGGGGGATGGGTTAGCAGTAGTTGGTGCCGTGCGCGCTGTCCGCGACTCACCCAATCCCATCTGCATTCTCCATGGCGTCTCTCAGCACCGCCTGAGCTCCACGCTCGTCAAAGTGATGGAACGCTAAGAAAAAGGTCCTGAAATGTTTGTTGGCGTCGTCTGCTTTACCGGCGACGCCGACGAGCTCCCTCTCGGCGCGGGTGGCATCGACGGGGTGCGGGACGTAGTCGAGTGCCTTGGCCGAGTGCCGGAGGTGGGACCATGCGGACGTATGCGGATGAAGGTCTGTGAGGATGAACGGGGTCGCCGGGAGTGACTTTGCAGCGCGGTGGGCACTATGGGGCCTTGGGGGGTTAGCCGGTGTCAACGAGCAGAACCAGGCGATGGACGCACTTGACGACCCGCTCAATCGTAGGAATCGGTCCCCCGGCGCCGCTGCAAAAGTCGACGACGGCGACCTTGTCCGCCCCGCCCTGGGCTATCGTCGCAAGCACCCGCTCGAGCACGGTCCCGGCCAGGACGGCGGGGGAGGTGTGCTGGAGCGGCCAGACGCGGTGTGTCCATGCGAACGTGAGCATGTCCTGCACGGGCTGGCGGATGGCGGGCGGGGTGCGGGGCTGCTCGTGCAGCTCGATGAGGCGTGGCCGGGCGAAGGGGTTCATTGTGGGTGGTGCGGTGCTCCGGGACGACGGCGGTGGCCCTCCGATGCACGGCTGTATAAGTATCCCCAACCTCCCCGGCGGCCGGCGGGCCATCCGGCGTCCATATGATATCATCGTCCCCGCTCCCCGTCTCTCCCGCCGCGCCCCCCTCCCCCGCCCCCGCCGCCATGGAGTCGGCCAGGAAGGACCAGATCGTGTACCGGTTCTATGTCAAGACACTCGGCGTGCTCACAGATGCCCGCCTCGAGTTTCCCGCGGGCGACGTCCGGGTCGACAAGTGGGTGAGTCCGCTCCGTGTGGTGGGACGGCGTGCAGGGAGCACACAACCTGACAACCCCCGCCCGCAGTTCAACCTTCCCTTGCCAGACCACGAACTCTTTCGCCCGGAACTCGCGCCGTATCGTGCAATCTCGACCACGCCGTCATCATCCGTCCATGTTGCTCCGCTACAGGACACACCGGCCGCCTCCCTCGCGCCACCACTGCTGATAGCATTCACCCTCGACGCCTCTGCGATCCCCGCCGGCGACCGCCTGTATTGGCGGCCTAGTACCTCGCCAGAAGCCAAAGTAGCAGTCGACCTCGGCAGCGATAGAAAGGGGAAACGACGTCGAGCGACATCCGATCCTTCAACTGCCGACGACACACACGGCATCATCCTCGAACGATGGACGCTCCGGAATCTCTCCGCACCCGCATCCTCGCCAAACTCGTCATCCGCATCCTACCGCGCAGGGATCGCCCACTTTCGAGACCTGCACACCTACCTCTCCGAACTACCCCTGCATCCCCTCATCCGGCGAATTCGAGATCGCCAGAGCGGGGAACAAGGCCTCACGGTCGGACTCAAGGTGTGGTCTGCCGAGGGCATGGAGGAGAGTGAACGCGGGTTGGAAGAAGCATGGGATAGGATGGAACAAGGCTTGGTTCCCCTGCACGTACCCATTGACCACCTCTCTTCTCCCCGGGAAAACACCAGTCACTCCGCCGCTGTGCTACAACACGTATTCCCCCCAGTGATACTCGGGAACGGACAGTTTGAGCTCTCTGTCGAAGCGAGGCGGGACGTCGATTTCTGGCTCGATGCCGACACCGAGAGTGCCGAAAGCGACGATGACGACGCGACGAGGCTCCTAACCCAACAAGAATACTTCACACCGACGATACGACACGACTCGACACCTTTTCCGCGGCACACGTCACACCCCACCGCCGCCAACTCCAGGGACCAGAAGAACCCGGTTCATCTTGCCCCGGCCGTTCAGGGCTCGGTTCCCGCTGGTCTGAGCGCTACAAGACCTACAGGACCATTAAGCTCCTCGAGAACACGCTCTCTCAGCAAACCCAACAACAACAACAACGACGACGACGACGAGGTCGCCGATCAACGAAACAAATTACCGGCCGAGTATACAGCCACCGCCGCCGCGACCTCGACAGGAAAATGGGCGTCACCAGAGCAGTTGCCTTTCGCTGTTTCCCCAAACGCGAGCAGCGGGTCGTTTGGGAGCACACGGTATGGTCCGTTGCAGGATAGGGCAAGTCTCTTCCCCTTCTTGTGCCGTGTGTGCGTGCGTTCACTGACGAATTCCATATCGGGGATGCTGCGGGGTTGGGGGGACTAACAGGTATCTTCCTCGCCTATTCCTGCTGGCCATATCAGCAGACGGTATTCCGGCCTCGGCGGCGTAGGGTCCGAAAGCGGGATGCGTTCGTCCCCGTTATCAGCAGGCGCGAGCGGCGGCGGCGGCGGCGGCGGTGGGATAGGCCTCGGGATAGTAAGCCGATCTACGTCTGCTGGTGGTGGTTTCGCACCTTCAGGAACGAGCTACGACCGCCCGTCCTCCTTCCATCGACCGAGCTCGTACCTCTCCCATTCCGGGGGCAGGTCGTTCACCCAGATAGGACCGCTTGGGGCGGGGGCCAATCCGTCGAGCTACGGTGGCACGAGCGACCATTCGCGGCCACGGTTGCAGTCATTGCTTAGTTCGCATTCCGGGCTTGCAGCAGCAGCAGCCGGGGCCAGCCCTAGCACCCCGCCATTAGTCGGTTCTACTGGGTCCCGACAGTCTTCTTCGTTCTCACTGACGACGAACTACATGAACGCCGTCAGCGGCGGAGGAGGAGGAAGGTCCGGGTCGAGCCGTGCACTCCCCATCAACCTCCAAGATTCTCCGACGCCTCCGATCCCCGAGACGCATGAGAGTGGGGACGACACGGACGCTGCTGGCGTCTCTGTTGGCGGTGGAGGTGTTGGTGGGAGCAGTGTCCGGCCTGGTACATCGTTCGGCGCCAGTTCACGGAATTTAAGACGGTACTCGTCGTCGTTTGGTCAACAGCAGCCGCCCCAGCTGCAGCAGCAACAGCAACAGAGAAAAGGCACCCCGTTGGATGGCGGTTCGACGACGAGTAGTGGGGATATGATGTTTGGCGGAACGAGCGTCGGTGGCGGTCTTGCAGGCGGCGAGTCCCGGCGAACGAGTGCGCGCGGTTCGTTTGATAGCGGAGGCATGCGTCGGCCGAGTGTGACGAGTCTTAGTCGACTTGTGAGTGAATGCTCTTCGTTTACTCTCAAGTCAACTTTACGCTGATTTCCTGTCAACCGATAGCATGCCGCGCCAACGCCAACGGATAGAGACGATATTCATGATTTCCTACGCACTCTTGACTTGATGGCTCAAGCCCCGTCTTCTACTTCCGACACGTCAGATTCGCTTTCCGCCTCCCGTGCACACTCGGGAAGAGACACAGGAAAAGATCAGCCCTCGTCCGGTACGAGCAGTACCGTGTACCGTAAACCATTGACAAAGTCGCAACTGGACGACACGCTCCGGCGTATGGCCGGAAGCTACACCCCACCGTTCCCGCTACCCTCGATACCCGGCACTGGTATGTCCCCACGTGTTCCATCGTTGTCTCGTCCGACAGGTCTACCGCCCCTTTCCTTGCCTTTGACAACACTCGATCGTTCATCAGGTACGCCACCGCAAGCGATTTCCCAGCGTCATAGCTCGAGTGTGAAATCAAGCAGTCCCCTCGCCGGGGAACCGATCCGTGCGAACCGTATTCGTTCGTCGTTGGATACGACCGCTTCACATAGTGAATCCACGTCAGCTGCGTCAGCCACATCGTCTGTCCGCGAACAGGTCGTCGAGCCGCTCACGTTCGGCAAGACCCGGTCTGGGGCGTGCGATAAACCGAGTGAGGACGGCGTACGCGGGGAATCACGAAGAGGGACTGTACTTTTGCGTGGAGGATTTGGACAATTTGCGCCGGCGCCGCCATCCCGAGAACACTCTCCGCTTGCACACGTCGGTTCCGCGTCTCCTGTTGGGTCGACAAAGTTTCTTCAATCACCGCGCCGGACGACAGACCGCGACGTTGGGTTTCAAGCCGAGTCTGAGCGTGGCGTGCGGTCACATGACAATGGTACATCCAGCAGGGTCACCGCTCCCATCTTGTCTGCCGGCGCGCAACCCCTCGACCAAGGTGTACGTTCTTGGACGCATCGCCGTGTTATCGGCAACAACGAAGGCGAAGCCGACCGCGATCCACCTCGAGGCGCAGCGCGTTCTACTCTGTATACTGCCCCTGCCTCTCTCGAAAGTCGACGGCAGCGCGGAACACGGGATGCGATGTGGGCATCCGATGACGAGGACGAGTATTCCCGCGCGACGCCATTTTCAGACGCTGTGAATCATCCTCAGACCAGACAAAGTGGTATGCCGAGTACAAGAAGAAAGACGAGTGATGATGGGGATGACTCAATCGTGGGTAACCTGGAGATGAGCGGAGCTTAGGACACCGAATGTGGATGCACAGGGATCACATGGCTCGTAATTGTATGTAGTGGTAGGATCAGAGGTAGCATATCAAAGTTGCTTAAACGACCGTTGATATGCGGCCTTTGGAAACACGTTGATATCTGAGTGCATCTGCTGGCATATGGTGGCGTTGATTCCTGGCCGAGTATATACCTGGCTCCAAAATCGGCTGTCGCGCTGCTCCCGTTTGTCATGATGCCGACAGGGTACCTTACAGCTTTAACATCGTTTGCCTCATATGCTTGATCTGATGTGGTGCCTGTGGAGTTGCTCTCGCTTTTCCGAAGCTGTTCCTTTCACTGTCCTCCTCCAGCCCTTCCTGCAGGGACGTTCACGACCTCTCCCTAGCTACATTTCATCTGGGTGGACGGCCCAATCTCTTTGGGATATGCAAAGCAACCAGCGCCCGCCGGGGACCATCGGATACCCTGTCATCTAGGTGTACGAATCGCTTTAACCGTGTCATTCTACTTTTCCCACCAACAACTACCAGCACGAGGCGCGCCCGAGTTCTTGCTAGCCCATAGCAACCGCTCAACCCCGTTAACGACTACACCGACACACCCGCGTGCCCTCTTGTGTCCTTGAACACTGAGCACACATCCGCGATGAAAGCCAGAACCAAGTCTGCCGATGTTGCTGGACTCGAGGGACGGGTTTACACGCAAGGCTATTGCCATTCCGTCCAACGGTCCCAGTCGTGAGGGAAAGCACCACAGGCAGCCCATCCGAGAGTATAGATACCGAGTCAATACATCTCATTGTCACGTCCAGGTCAAGGTGATTAACAATACGATTGTTACGCACGGCCGCCCTGCAAGTGTGACTAATCTGCGACCACTATATATCTCATGAAGCCGTCCAGCGATGATGAGTCGGCTTTTCAGCAATGACGCACCTCGGAAAGAGCTCAAGATCTGTCGAATGCATGGTATATACCTACAAAGGGAACTGACAGTAGTCCCCGCTCGAATAGAGTACTACCACGTATAGATCTATATTTTATTGCTTGTCGGCACCCCTGCAGACGAGTAGATCAGCGGCATGTAGACAGCGCGTCCCGTTCGCCAATACTCACATGTAGCCAGTCAAGGCATCACTCGGGATATGCTTTTCCTCTTCCGGGATCTCCGGGTCCTCGGACTCTTCCTCGGAGATGAGTCGCTCCGCTTCGAGCGCGGCCATGCAGCCGGAACCGGCACTCGTGATCGCCTGTCTGTATTTCTTATCCTGCACATCCCCGGCGGCGAAAACACCCTTGACGCTCGTCTGCGCGGTACCCGGGATCGTGCGAATGTACCCGTCGGTGTCGGTCTCGAGTTGCCCCTTGACGAGGTTGGTCGCGGGTTCGTGGCCGATGGCGTAGAAGAGTCCGTTGACGGGGAGGTCGCGAGTGGCGTTGGTCTGCAAGTCGCGGATGGTAAGGGATTGCAAGAGGTCGCCGTCGCCTTTACATTCTTCCGCGACGGTCTGCTCGGACGGGGTATGGGATAAGAAAGGTGAAGCGGAAGGGCAGCGCCAGAGAGGGACTACTTACGTGCCAGAGAACGGTCACCTTGGGATGGTTGACCAACCGTTTGGCCATGATCTTGGACGCTCTCAATTCCCCTCGTCGAACGAGAACGTAGACGTGACTGGCGTACTTTGTCAAGTAGGTTGCTTCCTCGGCGGCACTATCACCACCACCAATAACGGCCAACGGCTTGTTCCTAAAGATCGGAACGGCGCCATCGCACACGGCACAGGCCGAAATCCCACTCTGCCAATACTCTTCCTCTCCCGGAAGGTTCATACGCTTCGCACTGGCGCCAGTAGCCATGATAATCGTATCGGCCGTCTCGAACGCTGTGGCATCATCCTCCTCCCCCTCACGCCAGTACTTGAACGGACGCATCGAAAGGTCAAGCTTGGATACGGTCTCGGTAATGATGGTTGTGCCGAATCGTTCTGACTGAGCACGGAACTTGTCCATCATTTCGGAACCACCGATGCCGTCCGGGAAACCGGGGAAGTTTTCGACCTGCGAGATGCAGATATGTCAGTATGATCAAAGGTGAATGGCGAGTCTGCGCCGGTAGGAACGGCGCAAAGCGCTAGATGTGTGATAATGCGCTGAGCAGAGCTGGTTCCAGGTAGGAGCAGCGGGTACGATCGGTCGTTCCAATAGAAGCTGATTCCAGCGGTGACGATCCCGAATAGATATCAGATGCGCTGGATTTCACACTCTCGCCCTTGACGCAAGGACCACCAGACATGCAACGCACACCCCACATTCAAAACCTTTCCACTTGAAGGGCCAAGGGAGTTGTCTGTGCCTCGCCGACCCCTCGGTGGTTGAGAAGGGGACACGCCAGTCCGTCTTGACTACGCCTGAGAAACGGCGCCCGATCGAATGAGGAAAGGTCCACATGCGAAAGGGAGGCAAGAGGTCGGCCACATCTGCCTCCTCCTTGATTCTCGCGCGAGAACGCTCGTAGGAGGCTACTACCCGTCCTGGGACTTGTAGCATGAGGCAAAGGGGTTCCTGCTTTGCTTGACTGAGTCTCGGCCTGCGGCGAGTCGATGAGGTAATCGCGATAGCAGTAGTCGCGATAGGGGTAATCCCGATAGGGGTAATCGCGGTAGGGGTAATTGCCTGATGGCTCTCCAGCGGCCTTGGGGTCCTTTGGACTGGTAGCCTGCGGCGCCACGAGTCTAGGCCGTCCTACGACGGCCTCGGAGAGTCCTTCGGACTTGGTACCTGCGGCGCAGCCTCGCTTCGCTCGAGGAGTCTCGGCCGCCCTACGGCGGCCTCGGAGGGTCGGTCGTCCCTCCCTCCCCCGTTGTTCTCTCGCGCTCGCGCGCTCGGTGAAGGCGACTACTCTCGGGCGGATCCTCGCTGCTCAGCTCGACTCACATCCGTCGTCGTCGTCAACTGCCCCCCCGCAGCGACACCCAACGCCATAAACCCCTCAAACAACACTGGCTTCAAATTCGCTCTCGCGAGATAAATCGCGGCCCTACCCGGAAACCAAGCGTCAGCGCATGCGTCGTCTCGCCGCTCGTGCCACTCACGTATGCCCTGCGGGCCCACTGCCGATGATGACGACCTGACTATGCATCCTGGTGGACTTTTCTCCGCCCGCTCGGGGCTCTGTCACACTGTGCTCGGAGAGATGCACTGCGGCATTGCCATTGACGGACGCCGGTGCGGCGGCTTGGATGGGAACGGGCGCCATTGGGGAGAGAGACCACGCGGAGTATGCTGCTGTTGCTGCTATGAACGGGACGGGCCACGGCGTGCGGCGGGAGAAGCTCTTGGCGGAGAACGGGCGGACGAGGCGGGGCACGGCGGCGGCGGGGCGGCGGAGGAGCAGGGCGGGCGACATGGCGGTGGCGGGCACGGGGCAGGGGCAGAGGTTTCAGAGTGGACAGTCCTTTCAGCACGTGATCGTGACTCAGCGGCCTGACTAAGCGGCCGGCCAACGTGAGAAGATTTTATGCGCGGGGCGCACCACTGTCCTCGCCCCCGTCATATCGCCGTCCCCTGTCATCACCACGGCAAGGCGAGGAGGAGGGATCCCATTCGAAATGTCGGCCCGTCGCGGAGGAGACCTGCTGAAGACTATCCGGCTGACAGGTGCGTGGTGGGTGCCGCGGGAGGGGAACACGGACTGACAGCGTGTTTGCGTCCGCACAGTCGTCGCCGCAGATTCATTGGTCAAGAGGGATGTGTTCAGGCTGCCGGATCCGTTTGCGGTTATTACGGTCGATGGGGAGCAGACGCATACGACGAGTGTGATTAAGAAGACGTTGAATCCGTACTGGAATGAGAATTTTGACATGTGAGTCGAACGACGTCCGACGAACGAGTGCCAAAGGCGCGAGAGAGGAGAGGGAGCCCGAAGCGGAGCGCCGAGCGGAGCGAGGATACCTCGAGCGAAGCGAGTCTCCCCGAGCGAAGCGAGAAGGCGCCGCAGGCACTAAGTCCGGATGGCCGGGGGAGGGAGGGACGACCGACCCCTCCGAGGGCGGCGTAGCCCGCCCGAGACTCAGTGTCTGCGCCGCAGGCACCGAGTTCAAAGGACCCCGAGGCCGTCGTAGGACGGTCGAGACCCGTAGCGCCGCAGAAAGGTCCCCAAGGCCGCTGCAGATCCATCAGGCAATTACCCCTATCGCGATCACCCCTATTGCGATTGCTCCTATCCCGATCACTCCCGCCGCGATTACCCCTATCGCCACCCCAACTGACCCCTATCCTATCCTCCCAGCCAAGTCAAGGAATCCTCCGTCGTCGCCGTGCAAATCTTCGACCAGCGCAAATTCAAGCGAAAGGACCAAGGCTTCCTCGGCGTTATCAACGTCAAGGTATCCGACGTGCTCGACCTCGAACTCGGCGGCCATGAAATGCTCACCAAGGAACTCAAGAAATCCGGCTCGGACAACTCGCCCGTTCACGGGAAACTGATCGTCTACTTGAGCACCAATACGACCGCGCCGATCACCAACCCGGGACCGACAGCTGGGGCCGTTGCGCAGACGGCGTCCGTAGGGTCTGTCGCCGCCAGCGGCACCTCATCTGCACCGCGAACCCCTGTCGCGGCCACTCCCGCCGTAGCCAACCCGATCGATGGGGAGCCTTCCGCCGCTACACCCGCCGCCGCCGCCGCCGCCGCCGTGGCAGCACATGTTCCATCTGCTGCCTCACAACCGCAAGCAGTCAACCCGAACACCCACATCAACGCGTCCGGTGCGCCGACGACTAATCCGACAGCGCAAGCTGCTACCACTGGCGTCACCGCCAGTAGCGGCACCCACGGCGCTTCGTCGACCTCGGCTGCCAACTCCAACTTTGACCCGCACTCGGACCAACTCGGTCCCTTGCCGGCCGGTTGGGAACGTCGGATCGATCATCTCGGACGACAGTACTATGTCGATCACAACACGCGAACGACAACGTGGAACCGTCCTTCGAACGACCAGAGCTCCAACACGGCTCAGCAAGCGACGAGTACGGGCGATGCACGAGCCCGCCACAATCAGAGGAGTTTGGCCGACGATATGCTCGATACCGGAGGTGGTGGATCCAACGGCGCTTCCACGCCCACCGCGTACTCTGCCGGTACAGCGGGTGGCGCGGCGGGTGGTAACGGCCTCTTAGCTGCCGGTGGACCGATGGCGACTACCGCAGGTGCTGGCCCTCTCCCTACCGGATGGGAACAACGGTTCACACCCGAAGGTCGACCGTATTTCGTCGATCACAACACGCGAACCACCACCTGGGTTGATCCCCGTCGTCAACAACTGTTACGAGTCATCAGCCCGGCAGGCGGGACGGGAAGCCTTACGGTCCAACCGCAGACCGTTGCCCAACTAGGTCCGCTACCGAGCGGTTGGGAAATGCGGCTCACGTCGACCGCCCGAGTTTACTTTGTCGACCACAACACCAAGACAACGACATGGGACGACCCGCGCTTGCCCTCGTCGCTCGATCAAAATACGCCCCAGTACAAACGCGATTTCCGACGAAAGCTGATCTATTTCCGGTCCCAGCCCGCGCTAAGGCCCAATACGGGTCAATGCCATATCAAGGTCTCGCGTGAGAACATCTTCGAGGGTAGTTATAGTGAGATTATGAGACAGACGCCGAATGATCTGAAGAAGCGGTTGATGATCAAGTTTGAGGGTGAAGATGGGCTGGATTACGGAGGTCTTTCCAGGTGGGTCAAGTATTTCTGGGCGCGCCGCGTTGGTTTGGGCTAACATGATTCCCGCCCCGCCCGCGCAGAGAATTCTTCTTCCTCCTTTCGCACGAAATGTTCAACCCCTTCTACTGCCTGTTTGAATACTCGGCACATGACAACTATACCCTCCAGATCAACCCGAACAGTGGCGTCAACCCGGAACACTTGAACTATTTCAAGTTTATCGGCCGAGTGCTCGGTCTCGGGATCTTCCACCGTCGATTCCTCGACGCCTATTTCATCGTCAGTTTTTACAAGATGATCCTCAAGAAGAAGATCACCCTGTCGGATCTCGAGAGTGTGGATGCCGAGTTACATCGTGGTCTCACGTGGATGTTGGAGAACGATATCACCAACGTCATCGATGATACCTTCTCCACGACCGAGGAGCGCTTTGGAGAAATGGTGGAAATCGACTTGAAGCCCGGTGGAAGGGATGTCCCCGTCACAGAAGAGAACAAGAAGGAATACGTCGAGTGAGTGACTGCAATCGATCGAGCATCGCTGTTATCCCACGCTAATATGGTCCCCCTCGCAGCCTCGTCACGACTTACCGAATCGAACGACGTGTCGCCGAGCAGTTTGAAGCGTTCATGTCCGGTTTCAACGAACTCATCCCGCAAGAACTCATCAACGTGTTCGACGAGCGCGAGTTGGAGTTGCTCATCGGTGGTATGTCCGAGATCGATGTCGATGACTGGATGAAGCATACGGATTACAGGGGATAGTGAGTCGTCGCAGCCGCCTGGACGTGTGCTCGTGCGACTGTCCGTGCTGACTCGGTTTCCTTTAGCAACCCGTCCGACGAGGTCGTCGAGTGGTTCTGGAAGTGCGTCAAGTCATGGCCTGCGGAGCGAAAGGTACGTTTGTCTCCTATCTGGATTTAAAGACGTCTGCTGACATCTCGCCACGCCTACTTAGTCGCGACTGCTGCAATTCACAACCGGTACCTCCCGTATTCCCGTCAACGGATTCAAGGATCTTCAGGGATCCGACGGACCACGACGATTCACCATTGAAAAGGCCGGAGAAGTCACGCAACTACCAAAGAGTCATACATGTTTCAATCGTATAGGTACGTCGTCTACTCTTGCTTACGACTTGTCGCAGGATCTACAGCTAACCGCTCTCTCAACTCCCGGTCACAGATCTGCCTCCATACAAATCGTACGAAGCTCTGGAGCAGAAGCTTACCATCGCCGTGGAAGAAACCCTCGGCTTCGGCCAGGAATAGATCTTTACCCCTTCCACTCTTATGGACGCTTATTTTCGCTCTCTGCCTGTCTCTCAATCATGGCTATATATAATCCCACTGCCATTTGTACCCTGCTCAACGCAAGCAGTGCGCCACCCCCTACCTTGCCCCCCCCCCCCCCGTTGGGCTCATGTCGAGAGTCGTGTTGTAATACTTAGCGCTTTTCGAACGAATTCACTTTGTATCCATTTTTTTTCAACGAAAAGATAGGTTTGAGCAGCTGTTTAGGCTGTTCCCTGTGAGAGCGGTGTCCGTACCATGACTCGCCGCGACTTCCGGAGTCTCCTTGCCAGCTACCAGCGGGCGACAACCAGCTCTGACGAGTTGGAAACCAAACGATGGTTACAGCGGTACACCCTGATGGGATCACACACCGGTGACAACTTCGGTGACCGAAACCAGTTTAATACAAATCTTATCAATCAACGTCTTTGACTCTCCTGCTTCGGAAGAGATCGCGCCGGGCGCGGCCGTGCTCACAATCTCCCCCAATTCGCTCCGCTTTTCCTTGTTCCATTTGCCTTTCTCCCTTGTCCCTGCCACCTCCCCGGTCGTCCTCCCTCATGCCCAGGCCCTGCTCGTCCTCGAGATTCCGCTTTGGCCCCTCCCTCCGCCATGACTGCAGCGAGTGCCATTGATCACGCAAATGGCCACGCGAGCGAGAGGCCGCGGGAAAAATGCCGTATCTTCCGAGTCTGTTTCCGAATCCTCGACTTTTCCCAGTCCTGACAAAGTAAACACCCGCTGTGGCGACAGGGATATATATCTTGGCCACTAGACCGGCTGTCACTTTTCTGCTCCATCAGTCTACCAATTATCTACGCAGTACCCACCATGAAGGTGAGTGTCCCTGACTTGTATCCTTGCCGGCCGCACTAACTGGCACCCCCCTCCGCAGATCTGGAACGAAGAACAAGAACAAGGGTGAGACTGCCTGATAGCCTCATCTTTATGCATCCACTGACGTCGCTCCCTACAGTGCATGGCATGCCAACCTCCGCGGAGGAGTGAAAGGCGCCACCATCGCCGCCACCATCGCCGGTTCCGGATGGTTCGCCCTCAACCGCACCTACCCAAAGTTCCGAGCGCTTCCAGTCACCCTCAAAGGCGCCATGTGTGTCACCATCGCCGCGCCCCTCATTGTCTTTTTCGCGGAAGACGCTGGTGTCCAGTACCAGAAAACCTTATGGAATGATGCCGGGAAAACCGTGTTGGAAGAGGAGCGGCGCGAGGAGAGGCAGAGATGGGAAGCGTTGTCGACAGGGGAAAAGGCAAAGCAGTGGGCAAAGGAGAACCAGTGGAGGTTGATCGGTGGAGGGTGAGTGTGGTAGTATCGCATCCTAGACCAAGAGCAGTGTTATTAACACACGTCGTCTGCTTCCAGATGGGTTGGATCAATGGCTGTTGCCGGTGGAATGCTTGCAAGAAACCCATATATGTCATTCTCGCAAAAGGTAAATACGCTTAGAGACATCCTTCATTGCCATCCGTATTCTGACATCGACTACTTCAGCTCGTGCAAGCTCGTGTAGTCGCACAAGCATCCACACTAGTCACCTTGATCGCGTTCGGCGTCCTGGCTGGCACACATCAAGCACAATCAGACAACGGCAAGCCACAAGAAGTGGAAGATCACTCATGGAAGCGGATTTTGGGTACGTTTATCTTCCGATAACACCCCTTTTCTCATACCGATACTAATTCTGTCCGTGTAACGTTCCGTAGAAGCAGAGGAGTTGGCTAAAACCGGTCATGTGGTCAAACTATAGACGTCTTCAGCATACATCTTTCCGCATCTTCTCGACATTTCGCACTTAACATAGAACCATTGTATCGCCATATAGGTATATTATCATACAACATAATCGCTGATCAAGACTGCCAGGCTCAGATATGTCCAGCTTCTTTATGGGAGGCGTTAAGCTTTTCCATGCCTATACTACTATCAACGTGCCCCTTCTTTGAAGAAAAGGGGGAGAATTCCGGATGAAGCATGTGATGCTAAAAAGCATGTGCTCTTCTCGACATAGCCGATCAGACCGCCGGGAGACATTATGAAGTTAATACCGCTACATGCGCTCATGTGGATTTCTCTCGATTGATGAGTGCACACCATTCTTCTTTCACATAGGCGATACTAAAATTCACGAGTTTGCCTTTCCACCAATCTGAGGTGATGAGCAGATCTGCGGAACAAGGAGCCGAGCGGGTAAATGTTTGCAAAGCGCTGCTCGAGTTTCGCTGCCGGAAAGTACTAGGACTGCAAGTCAAGACTATGAAGCGCGTCTCATGTGCGAAAGTTGATGGCCGGGGTGAAAGTCGTTAGGTCAACGGGCGATTCGAATGAAAGCAAAGCACCGAGGCGAGCTCTTGAAACTCATCAGTATCCTGCTCTTGTGTTCAGATATCTACGGTCAGCTTTCGAAGTTCGGTTTTCAAGAAGACGCTTGCCTCGAAAGTCCACAGCAGCTTGTGTTACAAACGTCATCCCTCTTAAAGGCGGATACGGAAGCATTGTTTCGAGCGCAAGTGATCATGCAGGCGACATCAACATTGTCTTGGGGACTCAACGATATCCCGTCGGCTATGCGATCAGGAGGTACCTGGGAACATCAGTAGCTGGGAAATTACGACCCCCAACGACTTCACAAGAAATCTCGAAAATATTAGTTACTTGCAGAAGTTCCCATCGCTAGTGTCGCCTGACAGGATGTAGAGAAGCAGATCCCAGTGAGTAGTATGTACTCTGGCGTGGTCAGTAACATTTGAAAACATGTCATACATCATCTACCGCATTCTGTTTACACCACCTTTCTGAAAGCCCCAAATCATTTGTCTAGTCCTTATCTCCTTCCAGAGTACATTCAATTCACTTCCTCCTTCCCCTTGGGTTCATCGGGGGAAGCCTGTTCTCCGTTGACCAACTGTCTGGCAATCCATTCCTGAAAGTTCTCGTAGCCCATCCTCAGCTGTTGCGAATTGTCGGCTGAGATGCCGGGCAATTCAAAGGTAGTGCTAGGCACGATGTTCCGAAACCTGGAGACCACCAAGGGAGGCAGTTTGTGGTTAGGCGAAGCGATTGTTGAAATTCCATGTATTCTCGATGCTTACCATTTCATTCTCGACGTGTCCTCGATTACAGCCCATCTCTTGCTTTGTATGTTGTACTTCGCCTTCGGCGGCACTGCGGGCGTTGCAGGTCTTTGTGCGGTCGAATGACAGGATGCACAGGAGGATATGAAATTATCCGCTGAGAAATATTTATCGATAGAAGACGGAAAGTGAACCCATCAGTAAGCATGACTTTCACTTCCAGAGAAATCCGACTTCGCAGAGCCAGCTTACCAGGTCCGTTCAGTCTCCCATTCCCTCCCCACGACGGTCTTGTTCCTCCCAATGCGATACGGATTTTTTCTGCCTTAGGAGAAAGCCAGGTCTCCTTGGGACGCTCTCCTTTTTCGTAAGCGGCCTGGCTTAGGTCGGGGTCGTTGCCCCACTGGATTCCAATAAGTCGTAAACGATCCCATGGCTAAATAGAGAGGAGGATTGGTTTACACAGCTAGTAGCTCAGATCCAAGCATCATCATACTCACGTCGCTTTTGTCCACACCACCATCATACATAAATGTCCCCCAGACCCACCCGGTGATGGATCTGTTATCTCGCACCCCGAAATCAACTTGTAGCAAGCGCACGAGACTCGAGGAATTGTTTCGTATCCCACCATCTTTGGGTGCAACAGTGGGATCCAGTTGTTGAGCGATGACCTGAACAATGTGAGGAAGTTCAGACAGACGACCCCGACAATCAGTTCGTTCCTCTTTGATCAGGGCGCTTCTTGCGT
Source organism: Naganishia cerealis (assembly GCA_030039265.1). Classification (NCBI taxonomy): domain Eukaryota; kingdom Fungi; phylum Basidiomycota; class Tremellomycetes; order Filobasidiales; family Filobasidiaceae; genus Naganishia; species Naganishia cerealis. The sequence continues at coordinate 190,107 of JASBWR010000031.1, read as the reverse complement.
CGAGCTAGCAGGACCAGGATAGGCACGATACACTCAAAAAGTTTTCGCTTACAGCTTCAAACCCTGGGGATCCCTTCATTGTAGGGACCTGTTCGTCCGTCGCTGTGGACATCATTAGCTATCAGCCACCAAAGCACATATGTAAGCGCCCTCAAAGACTTGAGTACAAGGCGTCTGGGAAAGGTCTACTCACTTTGAATCCCACAGTACCCAGCGGAAAAGACAAGCTCGTCTGCCAGTCCGGACGGTTCGGATCTCGCCATACTTGTCCAAATAATGAGGCTCCTAAAGGGCCAAAAGATAAGCGATTGATACGGTAGTTGCTGTATCGGAAGTTGATCTTCCTTGTTGCATCGCTCTATGCAGGGGTACACGAAGGCTCAAAGCACTTACCTGCTTCATTATAGAACCCCACGGCCCAATTTTGCAGCGCATCGGTTTGCCCTTTCGCGAACTCGAAGGGCGGTGTTGGCCTCTCGAAGGTTAACCCCCGGAGAGGCTCTCGTCCGTTGGGTGAGTGATGCAGCCAGGGGGCATGCCACCATTTTCGGATCTGAAGTAAACAGAGGGAGATCCGTCGAGAACTGGACACCCGGGATATTTCCAAATCTGCGGCTTACTCTATTATTCTGTACCACCCAGTCCACCTCCTTATTCCCTTCCCAACAATAATCCTTGACCGCCGCGGCGTACCTTTCCGGCTCCCTTTTGAAATCAGTTTCTAGCCAGGGCGCTTCCGCCTCTGGTCGCAACCCTTTCGGATATTCTTTGTGTATTTCGAACGCCGCACCGGTCCACTCTTTAGGTATCGGGAACGACGAGGCAGTATAAAACTGCCTCTCCGCCGGGGTCGCGGCGGGTGAACCTGTGATGGTGTCGGGCGACGTTCCAAAACCGGGTGAGTCGAGCTGTTGGGGCACAGGAAACTCGATGGTTTCTGCTCCGTTAGCCTCGGTGAAGCCTCGGTGAAGCAAACCGCCAACTGCAGCAATAGGCAGGGCAGCGCGACTGAATCGCAAGGCGGAGGAGGAAAAGAAGTTGGACATCGGTGTAATGGTTGTAGATAGTGAAAATATCGGACGTAAAGCGCATTTCTTCTGTCTGAGTGAGGGAAGGGAGTGCGAAATAGAAAAGGAGGAACACAAGCAACGAAGCACAAATGTATAAGTAGAACGGTGGCGAAATCCGCCAGCCCGCCAAGGGATCATGCCGCGATACTGCTGTAGAAGCCTATCCGGGCTCTGATTGAGTCATTCCAGCGCTGGAGAGGGGATATCCAACCCCTGACTAGCCTCGCATATACATGATGCTAGCCGACGAGCTGTACTCGAGCCAAAGGACCTCTTTTCCCGGATCTCGGGACTACGCGTTTCAGGTCGGCCCGTGGGGATGTACACGTCAACAAGATGAAACACCTTTCGTATGGTCAGCGTACCGTACCATACGAAACGCCGGTGGCAATTGCGGATGTTGGCGATTCCCTAGAGTACCGCAACCAGCTCACACTTCTTAGCCTGGCTGGAGGGAAAAGGGACATCTAGCGTTGGCACCGCACTGCCTCTTCACTCTGTCTGTATTGCTCTTCCCGACATCTCGACTATAAGCCAGGTACCCACTTAGTATCAACATCTCATGAAAGGTGGAACTAGGTTCGGTGGTCCGGTCGAAGAGGCCTTCGGTACAACATCGACACATTGACGCACAAATATGTACGAGTCTGCATGGCGCAAATCTTCAGCACTCCTTCAACTCTCCTTTGCGGCCGGAGGTAGCTAGCGCGACAACCCCTTGGAATTAGTACACGCTGCACAAGCACAGTGGATTGCAGCTATATGTTTCCATTCTTCCCTTGTGGGGTATATTCGAACTAAGGATCGCCCTTTCCTCACGTCCACTGCACCCAAGGCTATGTTTTCCAGCTTTCAACTTCTGGAGAAGCGAACCAGCCCACCGTTCCTTCTTATCAAAGGAGAGGCATAGAAGCGAATGGGAAAGACAAGAGTAAAACGCGTCTTTGAAGTGCATTTCAGACGCTGTATTTAAGCGAAACGGATCACCTCAATCACAAGCCCTGTAGAGGGAAGTGGTGGAGTCCTTTTGAGGAAGACTCTTTACTTCTGTGCCTTCTGTCAGCAATGTCCGTGTCACAGACCCCTCAGGGTACTAGATCACAGGGAGGTGACCTGAGTTGGCAACACTACATTAGCTGCGAACACCGGCAGCCCCCCGAAAAGCAGTCTGGGAAGCAGAGGGTGTTATTGGAAGCTTGTCCAACTTTGACAGAAGTTTTGGATGAAATCAACGAAGTCGGGAAGGAGCATGCTCATACTACATTGATGGCATTGCGTGAAGCCGTCGTCTTGCCGCAGATTAACCAGTCGACATTCTCAGAGTTCAACTTTTGGCGCCCAACGAGTCAACCAGACTCGAAGCAGTGATCTGAAGCTTCCGACCTCGAAACCCTGTTCCCGTCGATACGAGGACTTCCCTTAGCACAAAGGTGCGAAGCGCATTTAGGCGCAGCCATGGAGAAAGTGGAGAGCCTTCTCCGAGCCGCAGCCCCACAGCTGAAGGTGAACCTAGGTGAACGAGGCTCAACAGACGACAAAACAACGCCCGTGTCTGCTCGACCTCAAATGTATGCTACAATGTCATTTCGACACGACCTCTTGACGGAAAAGACGGCGGTCCACTCTGTGATTCAGCTCACGGTCACCATCGACTTCAAGAGAGCAGTGCCTAGCCCTCTCGGTAAGATAGTGACCTTTGGGTTTTTCTACGGTATGGTCATCAAACGGTTGGCGCTCGATGAAGCTCCGGAATCCATGGGTTGGATAGAGGATCATCTCCGACCTTCGACGTTCTCCTGTCCTACCAAGGAATGGGAAGACGTGTCCTCAAACCCCATCACCCTCACTATGGATACTAGAGCGTTGCAGGAAAGCATTCAGTCAGCCTTTGATGATGCGGTGAGTGGCGCTGGGTCTCGAATCACGCAAACGACGACCACGGCATCAACTATGGTGAATGGTACCGATTCGATGCATAGCCAAGGCCCGACCAGTGGCACTGCGTTGACCTCGCCGCAAGCAAGTACAACGGGTACGTAAACGCTGCGCCGAGGAACTCGAGTCCGACGAAGAAGACAGTTGTAACGGACGTCACAGGCGGAAACAGTAGAAGAGGAAGGGTTTGGCTGGAGAGCCGTTGGCGAAGGACGGTCCTTGTGAAAGTGAGGGTAGATGGCAAGGAGTGACTCAACTCCATAGCGAAATGAATGCACATGTGGGATGTTGGTTACATAGTCGAGCTCTCGTGGACCTTTTTGCGAGTATAGTATAGTGCATTTGCAAATCATATTGCAGAAAAAAGAAATGCGATTGTTGGAGAGATCAGCTAGATTCCCTTACTGATAGTTTCACAAATAAAGGGATTATGCGACCCGCATCTTTCGGACAGGCCAAGGGAGAACAAGTTTGCGAAGGAGAGGAGGGGACCTCTGACTTTGTATATGTCACTCTCTCCAATTGTTGATGCAGTCCCTTGCCCGGTAAACTTCTCCTACCCGCCGTTCCCCGACACGAGAAACCTTCCGTCGCGTTACGGTGTCAACTTCGTTTGCGCCGAAAGAAAGGTATTGTTGGGGTTGTTGGTGGCGCATTTAATAGTAGACCTGCTCGATTGATAGATATGTCCACCTCACCCGGCTCTAGTTGCCTGCAATCCCGATTTACATCCGTAAGTTGGTTCCCTCTATGATTCTAGTACCTATTTCGCTCCAGCGTTTCTGTGGTTGTTTTTGGGGGTGGCACAATGTGGATAGCAGAACGGGTTGTCCGTGGTTGATTTTCGAGAAAACGGACTCATGGGGAATTGACATATGTTGGGGGACGATGATCGTAGTGCTATGAATGATGTCGAGCAACTGCTTAATCAGACCACAGAGGCAGTGATGGAGAGAGATGGTCTAGATTGTAGCCTGTGTCTGCGAGTTACAGGTCAAATGGTGTCGTATGCCAGGGCTGACATATTTCCCGACCGCTTGCAATCTTATATATCGAGAGCTATCTTCCAGGTAGAGAAAACGACCCGTCAAATCACGACAACAGGACATCCTTCCCGCCGTCATAGGTCACCACTGGCATATTTCTTTACATAATGCGCGGTCACCGCAACTGTAGACTGTAACAAGGTGGTCGTCACCCGGTTGACTTCGACAAATAGAATTGAACGAGCTTCACTGAAGCAAATAATCATCGAGGAGCTAATTGGACTCGGAAATCAGGGTGAGCTTCGTTGCCTCTTTCCTTGCGACAAGATGAAAAGCTACGACGAAGGTTCACCCAGTGATCGAATTTTTCAATCGAGGCAGAGAAGCGAGTTAGCGAAGCGTTAGCGATTTGAACCAATACATAGAGAACCCTGTAATAGGACTTATGGCGGAAGATAGTTGTAACCGCTCCTCTCTCCATGCTGCGAGAGGCATAGGGCTGTGCCGAACAGGCAGGTGACTGTCTGATTAGTAATCGTGACCTCCCCATCCTTTTCCTTTTTTCACCAATAACAAAGGAATGCTACGACCTATATCTCTTCGGCAGGCCCAGACAAGTGTATTAAAGGGAATGAAGGCTGCATACCTCGTTTGCTTTGAATGTTTGACGCATCCACCTGTCCTTTAAGCCTCTCCTGCCTAAAGTTATCCAAAAAAGCTTCCCAAAACCAGAAACCTTTTCGTTACGTACCATGTCACGTCAGCTAGCACCGATAGAAGTAGTCACGTACAGTCATTCCCCTCTGGACCCAGATTCAGAGAAGTTGACGGGTCAAATGGAAGCGTTGCTGGAAGCTTGTCCGGACCTGAGGAATACCTTGGAGTGCATCGACAACATTCTAGAAAACAACAACGTAAAGCAGGTAACGGAATTATGGCGTGACGAATTCCGGAAACTCTACTATCGTGCTCGTCCTGAGGGAACACCGCCTTGGATGATGTACTGGGTCCGCGAATGCGATGGAAATCTTGAGTGGAGTTCAGCTCAGCCCCTCGAGAGCGTCTATCCTTCTTCTTATCGAGACGAACCACTCGCCACCGAATGCGAAATACTGCTGAAGAAGGAGATGCAGTTGATAGAGGAGGAACTCGACGAAGCGAGAGAAAGTTTGGCAAAAAGGACCCAAACGCTATCGTTAGCATTTCTGCTATAAGGCGCCCCCATCAGTATTTCGATACGTCAAAAAGGATAGTCGACACAGCAATCCAGATTGATATCGTCATTCATTTCACCTCAGCAACGGTCATACGTAGCTGCAGCTACGCCATGATAATCTTCAGCTTTGTTTGCGGAGTTACAGTGGGAGTGCAAAAAACAAATGACCGTCACCCGGATAGAGATGACTCCAGTTCGGTGCAAAGTTACCTGCAAGACTGTTCGGCGAACCTCTCGGGCTCCAGAGATAGGGCTGGTACTCACTCGGACACCATCACGATGGGAGCTGGAACGGGCGTTGGAAGCTCTCAACCTACAACTTTGGCAACGCAGCACACCACGGCGGGAGAGACCACCCACCATTGCTAACAGTATCGAGCCATACACCGAGGCGGCGCAGACGGAGGGAAGCTTGCGGGAAACTCGTGCATCGACACGGAGTGACGTGCCATCAACCGAGGCAACGCAGACGGTGGAAAGCTCGCACGGAGAGTCTAAACGGAGAAAGAGGGGCGAGTTACATGAGCCTTGGTTTTGGTAAGCAAAGAGAGAAACAAGGGGGAGCGAAGCAGTAGATATGACCTGGTTCAGCATTTAGACTTGGGTTTCTGAGCGATCGTAATATATATGTAGTGCGTTGTTTTGGCAATGCGAAATATTGGTGTCGTTCGTGGCAGAGTAGACTTGCGCGGTTTGCAGATGGTCGGCGGCTACATCATGGATCGAGGGTACGAGAGTACTGCTCCAACGGATATTGATAAGATGATAACGTCACATTTATTAACCGGATATACATGGTGCGCTCGGCGTTCCTATACTGTGAGACGGAAACATGGGCAAGGCAGATGTTCACTTGCGCCCTTTTCACCGCCATATAAGCTTCATCTATGGTCAAGTTTCGCCTATGACAAGGAGGATTGAAGATGTTTCTAGCTGGATAGTGTAGTTGCCTGCGAAGTCCTTCTTGGTTGGTAACGATACGCGGGTGGGGAAGGCTGTTGGATGTGCAAGAGTTCCGGTTCGCCTCCTTCATGCAATCATCTTCATGGTCGCCCATATATTTTTCAAGGAGAAATACATTTTTTTTCCGAGGTAGTGATCGGTGTTTTGCCAACGATCTTGCAGTGGCGCGTTACGTATCAGCCTACTGTGGCTCCGACTCCCGTTCCTGATCCTCGGCGTCCTGCTGGTCCTTCAACTTGTCGAGTCGCTGGACGTTGCGCCGCTTCACGATCAACCGCATCATACGCTCCTTTTCAATATCGGAGAGAGACTGCCAGTTCTGGATGCGGGATAGTGTCTGTCGTCGACGGAAGAGAGATGGGTATATGGATGGTGAGTCAGAAAAAGGGTTCGAGAACGGAAACACCACATAGGAAGAGAGCAGGTCAAGCGTCGACTACTCACACCATCGGAATTGACGATCAACGGACCCAGCTCGTCCAACGCTACTTTGTTCTCCTCCTGGACGTTCAACGTCCGTGTCTTGTTGTCATCCTCCGACGGTGGAGCGGGTAGCGCGAGAGGTCCGGTGTTCGTCGCGGCGAGGGCTTTCGGCTCCAGGTCCTTGGTGGGCCGTTCTTCGAGATGGGACATTGCGGATGGCGTGTTGCCGATGGAGGGATCGGGAATAGTTGACACTCGAAGAAGACGAAATCTGGAACTCGACGGAGGGAGTGCTGGCGGGGCGCACCTTGCTGCATTCCGCTTGTCGACGGAAGCACGGTCCGCTTCCGAACATTTCAGCCCACGTAAGGGTTTATAGCAATGCACTCGACGGGAGAAAGGAACAGCAATTGCCTCTCAACACCACAATGGACAAGCACATAATCAACGAACCAGCAAACACAGTGCCTCAGTCTTTACTGGGCCTCGCCCAAACGCACCCCCACATCCACCTCGACCCAACGTACCGTGTCATCGCACTGCGAGACGTCCCCGCACGTCGTGTGGCCCTCATTTCAGGGGGAGGAAGCGGCCACGAACCCGCTCATGCCGGATTCGTCGGTCAAGGCTTACTCAGTGCCGCTGCCGCCGGTAACGTGTTTGCGAGTCCCAATGTCGGACAAGTACGGCGCGCGTTGGATTTGGTGCAGAACGAAAAGGGCACGCTAACGGTGATCATGCGGTAGTAGGTCTTGTCTTTGACTGTGCACGTTCTACATATTGCTGATATTCTGGTGCATTCGATAGCACTGGCGATGTTCTCCTCTTCGGTCTCGCAAAGGAACAACATGCCGTCACCCACCCAGGCTACCCGACAGAACTCGTTATTATCGGGGATGACGTCGCTGTTCCGCGCAAACAAGGCGCCCTTGTCGGTCGACGAGGTCTCGCCGGCACAATCTTGGCGTACAAGTGCGCGTCGGCTGTGGCAGATGAAGGTGCAGACCTGGGCGAATGTAAAGAGGTCGCGGAGGCTGTGGGCGGGATGTTGGGCACGATCGGAGCTGGGTTGAATCATTGTCATGTAAGGACACACATGTCCTTGGTCATGGTGGACCAAATGGCTGACCTCCATTACAGATTCCAGGTACGGCCACTCAGGAGACGCACCTACAAGCGGACCAAGTGGAAATCGGAATGGGTACGTTGTCTCACGAACCCTTCACCACTTGTATTAAGGTCCCGTTCGCTTTGCAGGTATCCACAACGAGCCCGGGATCCTCAAGCGTACTCTTCCCCCAGCAAAGGAACTCATCAGCCAGATGCTGTCCTTCATCACCAACACAGAAGACGCTGAGCGCGCTTTCCTACCCTTCAAGCACGACGGCAAGGACCGTGTAGTCTTGCTCGTCAACAATCTCGGGGGGATCAGTGAACTCGAGTTGGGGTTGATCGCCCAAGAGTCTTTGGCTGTGCTCGACTCGCAGGGTATCACGGTGGAAAGGGTCAGCGCCGGTAGCTTCATGGTCGGTCTATACCTCGTCCGTTCTCCGCGGGATACGTTACTGAACCACCTACCTCGAACAGACTTCATGTAACCTTCCAGGATTCAGCTTGACCCTACTCCTCCTACCGCGTGGGGAAGACGCACCCCGATACTCTGCGGAACGAATTCTTCAGCTGATCGATGCTCCGGCTTCTGCGCCCGGTTGGAAACCGTTCCAGCGCGTCGTCAAAGAGCGGGATGCGTATGTTCAAGGGGAAGCCAAGGTGGCTGCGATGAAGAACGGTGGCAAGGCAGTCCCAAGTGAGTTCCACTTTCTCACATACCCTCCGAAACACCTCGCTAACTATGTCCTCCCATGGTACAGTCCCTGAAATCAAAGTCTTCCGGGACGCGCTTCGTGCGGCATGTCACAACGTGATCGCCGCCGAGCCTGAAATCACGCAATTTGACACGATCGCAGGAGACGGGGATTGTGGTTTGTGCCTGAAGGCCGGAGCGGAGGAGATCCTCCGCCTCGCAGACGATGAATCCGCGCTCGACTCGGAGGACGTGATCAACGCCATTCTCGCCCTCGCCCAAGCGATGGAACGCAAGATGGACGGAACCAGCGGCGCCTTGTACTCGATCTGGACTAACGCGCTCGCTGCCGGTTTCGGCACCTCTTCTTCCCAGTCCGCCACCTCCGCCGCCTGGTCTTCCGCGCTCGCACACGCCCTCCACACGCTGTACAAGTATACGTCTGCTCGTGCGCCGTCAAGGACGTTGATAGATCCCTTGGCGGCGTTTACGGAGCATTTCACGCAGTCGCAAGGCAAAGATTTCGCAGGTGCCGTGCAGGAGGCTCTCAAGGCCGCTGAGCATACGCGGACCATTGAGGCAAAGGCAGGGAGGGCGGCGTATGTCGGCCAGGAGGCGTTGCGGGGAGCGAATGTGCCGGACCCGGGAGCGTGGGGGGTCGTCAAGATCTTGCAGGGTATTCAATCGGTTGTCGGCAAGCAGTAGAGGGAGGTTGACTGGGTTTTAGCAGCAGGATCGGGTATGATCCGATTGTATGAGAAGGGAGGAAAGGACATTTCGAAGAATATCGTATGAATGCAAGCCAGCCTCGACGTGACTGTGAACCACATGAGAGGGAGTACTCAAACACGCCGATGGAATGTCTCGCGCACAGGATCTGAGCTGGGAACAAGCTGGCGGGGACACCTGTCTCTTGAACGGGTCTGGTGCAGTCGACTATCTATCTGTTCGGTGAGTCGCCACGATAGCTCCTCTGATGCTCATCCCGCTTCAGCTTCAGCCCGGCGCGCTTCCGAAGCGCGGAGGCATAGAGCAGCAACCAACCTTGTCTCCTGCCTGGACGCCCATCCCACTTGTCAGTCAGAGCCATGAATTATCCCTCCATCAACTCGGTAGCAGGCACGTCCCCCATACCTCCCCCTTACCTCCGTTCCCTGCCTAACCTCTTCGTCCAGGCTCAGCAAGCCGGAACCGAGACGCGATCCTCGACGCTCTCGCTCCGCTCGTACAGGAACTTTCCTCTAGCACCCATGACGCCGGAAAAGATATACAGTCAGAACGTGTGCTAGAGATCTCGTCGGGCCATGGCGAACATGTGGTTGCGATGAGTCGACGGTGGCCGGATGTTGCATTCTGGCCGTCCGAGCGGAACGAGGAGCAGGTGCAGTGAGTAGTTGTTCCTCTGTTTACTATCAACTGCTTGTGATTCCTCATCGCTATCTCCCGAAATAGATATCTGACTCTGGGCATCGAAGAGCATTCACGCAATCACTCAGAGGCCACACCCTGCAGCAGCCCAAGACAGCCCCTGCAGCTGGACGTAACATCCGAAAAGGACTGGTTGGCTGTTCCCCACCCGCTCTCAGGCGTCGTTATATGCAAGTTCCGTCTTGCCCTTGATACCACCGGGGCTGCTACCACCAAGCTAATCCTGCATCGTACAGGTAACCTATTGCACTGTTCCCCCGAGCGAACTCAAAATGACATCTTTTCCCACCTCGGACATCCGTCTGACGACTCTTCGGAAAATGCTGGTCCGCGTGGTCTGCTGAAGCCTGGCGGCTGGATAGCGGTGTATGGAGCATTCATGACGGATGAAGGAGGGTTCGCATCAGAGGGCGACGAGAAGGCAAGTTTACGAAACCGATGTATTTATGTGTACTCAGGAAAGTCCGCTCTAACACGGTCATCTTTCCTCTTGTCTGGCAGTTCCACCATCGCTTCACCGCTCTCCATCCAGGCTTTGGACTCCGCAGAGTGTCAGACGTCGAAGCGGTAGCACAGGGGTGTGGGTTCATGCTAGAGCGGCGTATACCAATGCCGGCGGGTAATTGGATGTTCGTCTTCCGGTTCCGCGGGAGTCAAGGGGAGAGCGCATAGTGCTCCGGGTAGGGAAGAAGCATTCCGCTCGGTAGGCCCGCAGCCTGTAATCTGGTAATAGCGGACGCATGTCCGCAATGCATCTCCTATTATCTCTGTGTATACAACATCACTTGCCTGACAGTCTCCGTACCATGAATGGCGCTACGTCGAATGTTCGGGATCCTCCATAGCAGCCGCATACATCTCATCGAATTCCCCGTTCTCTAATGACTCTCGGAAAATGTCGAGGCCGCCGATAAGTTCGCCGTTGAGGATGATCTGCGGGAACGCTGTGATGACCGACGACGAGTCAGTCTTACAGATCCCAACCTCGGTATTCCCATAGCAAGAGACTTACTTGGCCAGTCATTCAGCTTCTTCAGCGTCTCCCTGACACCCTGATCGCTCAGAATATCAAACCACGCAAACTCGATGCCCTTCTCTCTCAGAAGACCCACTGTCTGCCTCGAAAACCCGCATTTGGGCGCGGAAGGGTTGCCCTTCATGAAGAGGACGACTTTATGCTTATTCATCAGCTTCCTGCACCGTTCTTCGAGCTGTTCCTGCGTCTCATTCGCGGGTGCCGTAGTAGCGGCGGAAGTTGTGGAGGGCGATGCGGGTGCCTGAGATGTTGTGGAAAGGGGTTGAACAGGTTGAGCTTTATTTGTGTGTTGGTTGAGGAGGGTCATGAGTAGCTGTGCGTTGGATCCAGCATGACGGGCGAGCAATGTATGTCCCTAGCGACGTGAAGGAGAGGGTCAACCTATGCACTGTCTAGCGCTCGGGAGAGCGACTCACACGTAGGACGAGAAATGACGGGACTTCCTCGATATCGAACGATTCGGCAATCTCATCCTGTACGTCTGCTTCGATCTGGGGATACCGTATGAGGTGAGTGCCGTCCTTTGGCAGACTGCGAGTGGCGCGTTACTCACCATCAAAAACAGGACTTCTTCATACTTTGTGCTCATCTCCTTGACGGCCTCGTTCATCTTCTCGCATGGCTTGGCCCATGACGCCCAAAAGTTGAGGACGGAGACGCGGTTCAGGTCCTCGGAGAGCACTTGCTTGAAGTGGTCCGCCGAGGTGATCTCGACGAGGTTGGATGGCATTGTGGGAATGGGTAGGACAGAGGAATTGACCTGGTCGTCGGAGGTGGCAAACTCTTCGCGAGTTCAACTTGTCGGAGCGGACGTGCTTAGCCAGCGCGCTTATTGCCCGGCGGAGTGACCAAATGGAGGCGCGTCGGGTGATCCATCGTCAATGTGGTATATTCTGTCTGCCATGTCCCTACGAGCATCCATCGTGTCTGTGCATTTATACCCTGTGCCGCATACTTGCACTATATACATACACCTTGCGCCCTACAAGATCTGCTTCAGCCGCTCGACCACAGCCTCGCACTCTTCCGGCGAGCCAACAGTAATCCTGAGACATCCCTCACACCCTCTCTCATTCCCTCGGAACCTGACCACAAGCCCCATCTGCTCCGCCATGTGCTTGTATGCTGCGACCGCACGTGGATTACTCGGTCGACCACCTTGCTCCCGTGGCTTGTCGAGGACTTGAACAAGCACAAAGTTGGCGTCGTTGCCGCCCAAGACATCACCGAGACCCGGAATCGCTTGAAGAGCGGTGATGAGCTCGGCGCGACACTTGTTGAGGGCGGTGATGTTTTCGTGGAGGATGGAAATCCCGCGGGGCGAAACCGAGGACAGGGCGAGCGTAGCAGTCGGTTTGGAGACGTTGTACGGCGCTTTAGTGTTTGTCATGATCTGCACCAACGGCGGCGGAGCGAGTGCGAATCCGAGTCTGGGCGGGCGCGCAGGGAGAGCGATTCGAAGATAGTCATGTGATTAGCTATTGTCTTTTGACGACTCGCGCTCGTTTGCTCACCGAATACCCGCGAGCCCGAATCCTTTACTCAGGGTCTGCATCACGCATACATTCGCAAATTCGTTAACAAGCTCCACGGCGCTCGTTCCTTCGGGTGCGAAATCAATGTACGCCTCGTCCACGACGACGATACCCTTGTATGCCGGATTGGAGGCGATGGCGCGAATTGTGTCGAGCGGGATAAGGGTGCCTGTTGGATTGCCCGGGCTGCACAGGAAGAGGAGCTTGGCGTCCGGGTAGGCAGCGAACGCTCTCTCCATCTGAGAAGGGACGGACGAGGTGAGTTCAGTCACAGCCGAGGTGCCCTATATCCGGGCGTACTCACCGCCGGCATATCCACCTCGAATTTCCTCCCTTCTGTTGTAAGCGGGACTTTGCAGACCCCGACATCATTCACGTTCGCGGCGACCTCGTACATCCCGTACGTGGGTGGCGTAGTGATGACTACGTCTTTGCCAGGGACGCAAGACACACGGAACAAGAGATCGATAACTTCATCACTTCCTACTCCCAGGAATACCCAGTTCGGATTCGGCACACCTCGGAGAGCGGCGATGCGGGCTTTCAACGGATCGTGAGTGGGCGAAGGGTACCTATTGAGCGCTGCGAGTTCTTCCTTCGACATGTCGAGTAACGGATCCGAGCCGTTGTCCTGGACCTCAGACTCGCCATTATCGCTCAATGCCTGCGCGAGCTTCTCCTCCTCGACCTTGGGCATGTCTTCGACGCCCACGTGGGCTCGTTGAATGGCAAGATCATGAATGGCGGGCAGACATGGGCCAAGGGCGTTCTCGTTGGCATCGAGGAGGATGCCTTGGTCGTAGTCGTCCCGTGCGGAGCGGTAGGGCACGAGGGCGAGGATGTTGGGCCGGATGATGGCTTCGAGGGCGAAGTGGGCGGGCTGGGTGGGCCCTGGTTCAGTGAGGCCGAGGATGGGCATGGTGGATGGGTGTTGGAGATATGTAGGTATAGGGATGAGTGTTGCAGAAGGCTCAAGGTATATGAATGGCAGCTGATGCGATCCTATATCTTGCCCGAATTTCCGAAATCGATTCATCGATTTTTCGAAAATCATGTCAATGAATTTCCCGAAATCAAGCCACCGAATTCCCGAAAATCGAGTCATCCTACGAACCCCCAGCCGAGTCATCCGCGCGCTTTCCAGTAGCATACATCTTGCAAACCCCCCACACCCATCCTCCCGCCCGGTCCCACACTCCGCCCAGTCCCCGCCGTTGCTCCTCCGCACCTACCACCTCGTCCCCGCGAGGGTCCTCGAGCGAGAAGTGCAGCCCAACGCCGTCGCCGCCCACATGTTCCCACTCGAGCCAGACGTCGACCCACCCGATCCCGCCGCCCTTGCGTGACGGTTCTCCCAGAGCCGAGACGAGCGCCTTGCCCGTCGTCGTCGCCGTGAGCGGCAGATGAGTACTTTGGTCTACATCCCCATTACCGTCACCCGTGCGAGCGGGGACGTCCATGGGCAGACCGACAAAGCGTTTCCATTCCGGGCCCCTCGGCCTGCGTCTCCCCTCCGTAACTGTTTCCAGCCGTGGACGAGGGTTATACACATCGATACTCTCGATCATCACTTCCTCTGGCGTCCATCCCTTTTCCCCAATTTGCAGCCGTGCGCCCTGCGCAGGCACGCAACAGAATGAGACCCCGAGCGGGTGATAGTTGATATACAGCGCGTCCGGGTACACCTTGACGTCGGGTTTGGGGATACTGAATGGCGGTTGCGATGACGATGAAGATGGCGAGGATGATGACGTCGACGGAGATGCAAAGCGGGAGAGACAGGCGTCGATAGTATGAGCGTGCGGATGAGCGCCGATGACCGCGCGCAGAGCTTCAAACGACATATTCTGCCGTGTGCGAGTGTGAGCAAGGTGTGGGATGTCGTGGTGGCCTCGAAATAGTTGCTGTGCCCGATGCCGTCAAGAACGACAACCTGTACCGGGAAGCAAGCGTGCGATGATGGACACCGCCGAGTCTCCATGAAGCCCAAGCGCGCGCGGAAGCTGACGCGTGCCTCACACGAGATCACAGTCCGACTTCGGACGGACGGAAAGCCTAGGAGCTAGCCTAGGACACCGCACGGAGCAAGATGCCGGAAATGGTACACGTGGAATACTGCGAGTGCTACAACTGCCCCGATGACGCGGGCTATGATCCGAAAATGCCGAGTGCGCGTGTGTACCGATCCACTGCTGCGCGAAACTACGACGATGCAGCAAGGGAAGGAAGGCGATGGAAGAAGAAGAGGCAAAGAATGCGTAGTTAGTTTTACGTTTTCTCGGATGAAGATGTACGTTTTCTCGATGAAGATGGGGGAGGACCCGCATCTCACGCAGAGATATCTCGTCGTTGAGTGATGGATTCGATCATCTCCCTGCGTCGTAGTGTGACTGCCAGCACGCTTTAAAGCTTGTCGGGGTCCAATTTCGGATCTCAACACGGCCGCCTCACACCAAGGATCCTTCCCCTCCTGTCGCGCATAGATTCATAGCCCACCTACCACTACTCACCAAATCATTATCCACACCCTTTTCCCTAGCTTCCTTCCCCTCCGGCCCTTCCCTGTCCCAGTCCACCAAAGGATTCCTCACGACGTACGTCACGAACGGACCGACATACAGCTGTCTCAGCACACCTCGAAGCGAGTCGGCGAGTGGGTCGGACATCATAATGAAGTGGAAATTCGTCGGCGTGGTGTAGAGGTGGAATTTGTAGCTTGATGTACGGTACGCGGTGAATTGTTCTGAATCACTGGAAAAGGAATCAGGGAAGGAAGGGAGTTGGTTACTTGTCCTTCGTCGCATGCGCCCACACAACAAAAACCTTGCCCGCAGCCCACTCACCGACCAGAAAGCTTCTTGACCATGTTCCGTAGCGAGAGTAACACCCCATACACCAACTTTGCCTGTTCATCAAACGGCAGTCCCGCCACTGTTCCTTTCCGTGTATCTACCTCCCCCTGTTCGCCGTTACCACCAGCATTGCCATCTCCGGTCCCGCCCTCGTCGTATCGTGCCACATCACGTCGATACGTCCCGCCCTGGCGTGGTGGCTGTGGTTTGCGCGTCTGGTGCCAGTCGTGGTAGTAGATACACTCGCAGTGTCTATCGTAGATGTAGAGGGCGTAGATGGTCATGATGGGGAATGTATAAGGCTCCGCGCTGATTGCAAAGGGCGGGAGAATGGTCGAGGCGGGGTTGTTATATCGAGACGGACCGGAGGAAGCGGATACGGACAAGGCATCCCTATAGGCGCGTAAATTGCACACAAATGGGACCAGCAGTGCTTACGGATGATAACGTCGACTCCGATAGACAGCAGACAGCCACCAGATTGCGTGCCGACGCAGTCTCTGACACTCTGTAAGGCAGGTTGATACGGGGATCGAGAAAGCATAAGACGTGATGAAGTAGGGCAGGGCAGGGTCGCATTGGGGCTTGCTCGACCTCCCGAACGCAGCTTAAGACATAAGAAATGTTATTCTGCATCATATCGGTCAGCAAGTCGCAATTTTTACAACGTATTTGATTCATCAGTGGAGCTTGTTATATGCCTCTTGGGCGGGATACGGTTAGTCGAACGGAAGTTTCCAGCAGCATCTAGTGTCCTATAGGCTTGGGGTCCAAGACGTAGTCAATACAGCCGAGTTGACCTGCGACGATAGCGACAGGGACGCCATTGTTGCTGTTCGGTCGGGGCCCGACAAAATCGTGAGGGAAACCAGGTTCGAAGGGTTGGACGTCTGGTGTTAAACATGCATATTAGTATATCAACGCCTGGGTTAGCCAAGGGTGATAACGATAGAATCGCACCTTCGATCTCCTTGATTTGTTCGTCGGTCAACTTGATCTCCAACGCCTTGATGTTGGATTTCATATGCTAACAAGCAAGACGATAGGTTTTCTGAGCCATACATCACAAGGAGAAACAATGGAGCGTGCTTACCTCGGGCTTCCTTCCACCAACAATAGGAAATACGTAAGGCGCCTTTTGCATAACGTAGGCCAGAGCGATCGTGGTGACGGAGTCCACTTGATGGGCATCGGCGATCTTGCTCAAGACTTCCGAATACTTGGCTTCGACCTCAGTTTGCTCTGCAGGGCCGATCATTGTTCGGAGCTTTTCGCCCTGCTTCTTCCTCTCCTCCAGCTGCAACGGGAAGGTAAAGGAACGATAACGTAATCAGCCACAGCGTATTAAGCTGGTATGCTGGAAATACGCGACGAACCTGCTTCTTAGATTGCAGGCGCCCACCCCCCAAGGTGTCCCAAGGAGCCAGCGCGAGCCCGAAGTGTTGAGCCATAGGGAGGATTTCCCGTTCAAAGTCCCGACTATCGTATTTAGGGAAGATGAGTTTCGAGGATGCAATTCCAACACGCTCTCACTTACATCATGACATTCCATCGGCCTTGGTAGATAACAAAAGGGGTCAAACCCCTCTGCCTGTTACAATGTATGTCAGTCAAGTTCAAAGCAGACGGGAGCACCATAGCGTACATACTCGGCGAAGGTATTAGCTGCGGCAACGATCCACGCCGGAGTGTCGCTGATACCGAGGTACAGCACCTTACGCTCCTGCACGAGGTGGTGAAGGGAGGTCATGATCTCCTCGATCGAGGTCGAATGGTCCCACTAGTAGTTCCGCCGGTGGTCAGCGACGTTACAGGTTGCGACAGTTGAGTCGAACGACGCGACTCACCCAATGCAAGTACAAAATGTCGATCTATTGGAGCGCAACTCGGTTCAGTCGAGAACACCCACATTTGGAAGAGACTGCTCACGTAGTCTGTCTTGAGCTTTTTGAGCGAATCTCTGACAGAGAGGTAAAGCGACTTTTTATGGTTGCCGACCGAGTTTCGAGCTTCGTTCTTGCCGAGGGCATAGGCTTTGTAGCTGGGTTGCAAGCACGTTAGGGAATATTCCAATAGATCCTGGACTCGCGCAGCGGCTTACCTGGTAGTGTACTTGGTTGCAATAACCATCTGATCTCGATTTCCTCGAGCTTCCATCCATTCTCCGATCCATTGCTCAGACTCCTCGTTTTCTGTAACCAGCGAGCACAGAATCAATTTGCATTCACTTGTTTAGCGTGCAGTTGATCACCTACGATAGTTGTTGGCGGTATCAATAGCGTTACCACCAGCTTCTACAAATGAGTCGAGAAGCTTGAAAGACTGTTCCTTACTCATCGATCCCATGAAATCCTTCCATGCTTCGCCGATGGACATTCCGCCCAGAAAGTAAGGGGAGACTCTGCGGGTGAGAATGGAGCTTAGCGGAGATCAAAGCCACTCATGGCGACATACCCACCGGATACCGGCTTTAGGAGACAGGATTCTCCATCGGCCCAGAGGGCTTTCAGGCGTAGGAGCGGGTGCGAATACTTCAGACATGGCGTTGTGGACGGTAACTGGAGGAATACATGCAGCAGAGTAGCCATACAGCAGGTAAGACCGGTCTTATATCATCTTGCATCCTGCGTGATCGCTGTCAGCTCATCCTCATCTTCCTACTGAAGCCCGCACAAGGATGAGGATGACGACTTGAGGGGCGCGGGAGGTGGAGGTGGAGGTGAAGGGGAGGTGGAGGTGGAGGCATAATTGATCGCCCGCGTGCCGAAGGGCTGGGTGTTGCAGGACGAGCCGGATACGAGGACGGAGAGAGGGCTTTGATGTCCGCAACTCTAGCTCCGAGATCGAAACGCTGTCGGAACTCTTCCTGTCGGCTCCCAGCCATTAGGGCTGAGCCAATGCCACGATAAATGTCAGAACGATAGTGCACTAGTCTAAACCTTGTATTACCTGGGTGGGAGTTTTGGATACAAGCAGCGGGTTTCTTAGATATCTTCACCGAGTTCCGCAAGGAATACATAAAGCTAGAAGAAGACGATGACGAGTCGCTGAAGATTTTGGACTCATGGGCAGAAGACCTATTAGATGAAATGGAGAGAATGTGAGTTTCGCCGATCACTGCAGTAGGCTCGACGCTCTGATATTGACTTCCGATGCGATCACAGCTGGAATCTCCCTCCATCCTACCAATGCCCAGCTCTCCTGAAGGGACCCCTTTGCATTGGGCTACAGATTCCGTCGTCCAGACGCTCTTCTCTTTCGCTCAGCAAAAGCGCTTCACCGTATCATTCGGAATCGAGGCGACTGTCAGACGCATCGACTCAAGCAGCTATGGGGGAATTAAATGAAGATTCATCACAGACCGATCCATGTTTCTCTTATGAACAAGGGGATGAACAGGAAGCGAGCGCAGACGGAAGTGAGGACGAGGATTCAGCTCCATGTAAAAGGACGAGACGGAGCGGCAACACTGCATCAAACAGCAAATCAAAAGTAAGCGCTGAGAGGTATACTGTTGTAACCTGAGATGTGCAACACCGTATCAGTAGACCGTAATGGATTTGATAGTGGTGAGGCAAGCATCTCAGGTGGCCAAAAGGGCATCTGTCCAATCTCTCTGGATATATAGTACCAGAGTATGTTGTTGCGCCACAGAGAAGAATAGAAGGTTGAACAATGTGGAGCGACAACGAATAGTTGACAATGAAGAGTTGAACAATGGCGATGGTAATGGACTTTGGAATAGGCTTTATGAACAGACTTTGGGATAGACTTTTGGTGGCTGGTCCGCACGAGGATTCGGTATCACAACATATACGTCATGGCAGATGGTAGTTGATCACATTATATTCGAGCAGGGAACGGCGATACCGATGCCGAGAAAGCGTCACGAAAAGCATTCGCAAAAGCCCATCGACCTCGACGAAGATGACTACGAGATCGACTTCCTGATTGGAGATGACATCGCCGTATTCGAAAGCGTGGATCTTAGCTCTACGAAAAGAGCGAAGTCTTCAGCTACATCCCATTTCACCCAAGATAGTGTTAGTCGACAAGCTACTCAGAGGAATCTTTCCGGTAGTGAAAACGAGGACAGATTTGTCCGATGTGAAATCCGAAGTGGAAGATTCCACTCGGCAAAGCATCCGCCCCTATTTTCATTTGGGAGTAGAGGTCCCGGAACAAGCGGTAAAAGTTATAGTTACCGATGTCGACATTATCCCCGAATTGTGAAAGTTTCCCAAACCGGGACCTGGAATCTGGGAGTCCATCAAAAGAAATGTACCGGGCTCGACGAAGCAGGAAGAAAAAAAAGCGAAAGGTGTTGTCATAGCGAAAGAGGACGCAGCCTCATGTCAAGCGACCTTGAGCAAGAAAAATGGGTCGGTCGTGAAGGAGTTCGATGGAAAGCTGTTCATGCATAAAGTCGTTCATTGGGTCGCTTCCTCCGGCCTCCCATTCAAGGTCGTGCAAGCTAAAGAGCTACAATCAGCATTCTAATACGCGAATCCTCTCGCCCATTGACCATCTTCAAACACGGTGATTCCATACTTGGAGACGGCCTATGACGTCGTGTGTGAAAGGATATCTTTAAAGCTCCAAGAACATGATACTACGATCCATTATGCTTACGATGCTTGGTCCGATAGCTCCAGACGGAAGAGCTATCTCGCAATAATAGCTTCCTTCATCAACAAGAAGTTCCAATATGAGGAAGTGCTCCTCCGCCTGATATCCTTGGTCGGAGGATACGGGGGGAGACAGATTGCCGACTCCATGTTTCCTCTTCTAGATAGCATCGGAACAGGCAAGAAAGTTGGACCAGGGACAACTGTAAGAGACCTGAATACGTTGTAGTATATAGCTATGAATAATATAATATATTAAAGCTAAATACTTTAGTAATGGTCCTTAATGGGATCGGTCAAGAGCAATTATGCTTCACGACTAAAATGTATTGTAGCTAGTAAACAAATGACAACTAAATGTAATAGACAAGACCACTTAAGCAAGCGAGTCTGTATAATTACTTAGTTTATTAGTCAACACTATCAAGGCGCTGGACGAGGAGTTTAGGTAGTCAAGCGTGTTTCATAAATCATAAAGGGGGATTTGTACAACTGATCTGGCTCTCTTATATAGACGTAGAAAATGGGTGGCGAATACTATTCTGCCCAAGGGCTCCTAAGGGACGCCTTTGGTAAATTTGCATCCGTGACATAGGTTTCTATGTCAGTGACATGGTTTTCTATGTCAGTGACATAGGTTTCTATGTCAATGACAAGGTTTTCTCTGTCACCCAAAGCTATTCTCTGATTGGCTCAATAACATAACTAATATACTATAAGAGCTCAAACAGAGTATTTTACATAGAAAAGATTTAGGCCAGATATAAATACAACATGGTGGTACATTTCGAATAACTAGTTAAGGTCATACAATAGAGTTGTACAATATAATGTGAAACTAATATAACAAGAAACTAAGGCTATTACAACAACAGACAACGCCTCAGCAAATAGTCGCACTGCAGGACGGATGTCCGAACTCATATTCGATAAGTACCAGGTTGACATCGCAGCCAAAGATGTCATGGGGTGCGTATTCATATTGCGAACCTAGCCGCACACGACTATTTGAATGCTGGAGGTCAGTCTTAGTCTATCGCGCCTGGGGAAGCTCCAGCACGTACTGACAGATTGCATGATGTATCAGCTGGACTAGATCCGGAAGGCTACGCCAAGTCAAGACAAAGTACCCCAGGTATTACTGTTACAGAAGAAGACGAAGATTCTAGGTGCTTTAGGCAGGGCTAGAATCTGGAATCACCTTGTCTCCTAAGAAGAGCTATGTAGCTCACCATAGTAACAAAGCCCTTGGCCACACCGTAAGCAACCTTGGTATCGGCACTCTTGAAGAAACCGTTAGGGCCGTGAGAGAATATCCGCGCTGTAAGATGGCTTATATCGTTGTATTAAGAGATAGTATATGTGATGTAATATAATACCAATCAATACAGTATAAGTTCTTAAGCGGGTCAGTCAAATAGTATTATGCTTCACGACTGATTGTATCGTAAAAGGTAAACTCTAACAATCGAACGTAATAAGTTTCTGAAGTTCGAGGTGTAAAAGAACAGAAAGCGCGGTGCAACTATGTGATGGCTTGCCCCCAACCAGACTAACGCACTACAACGGCCGCAGGGCTCTTTAACAAAGGCGAAGCCTGGGGCATGAGAAGCCACCAAGGCTGACTAAGCATCGTGGCTCCGGGGCGCGGCCGCCGGGCTCTCTATCTCCCTCCTCTTCAACAGAGGACATTCGTCCATTGTCCCCGCGAGTGAGGACATTGACTCAGAACAGCGGAAGCAAATAGTTTTAGCGCGCCAGGACATCCTACATGTCCAGTACAGTAATCCAACAGAACCAGTATGCGGAAGCTAACTTTTTGACCCTGTACCGCACGAAACTCAAATGGCGCACTTGTGCGAGAAACAACGTAAATTACTAGCAATATATTGTGTGGGAAATCCAGGCAGAGCACCCAGTTCTCATTAGCACAGTGGTAGTTGCGTCGAGCTGTTACTTCCAAATATGGATGGTCACTCGAAGGTCGTTGGTTCGACCCCAACATGGGAAGAATTCTTTTTGCGTTCTTTTTGGCGGGTTTTGGCTGGCTCGTGCGGGAATTGTTATGCGGGGAACCCATATCTGTTGAGCTGCTCTATATCTCTACGTTAGAGGTCGAATGTCAAGAACGTACCTTGCCCGACAGCTGAAACAAGGTAGAGTCACCAGAACGCCTCAGGCGAGTTTCCTGGGGCAGTGCGGTAGTTTACTAAACTTCACCCCTATCTCCAAAGGTCTTCGAATTTTTTTGTAAGGCATAGGTAATCGAGAACTTGCAGCTCGGTTTGTATATCGCTGGAATTTGCAAAAAAAGAAGATAAATTTCTACCGCCTGATTGGTCAAACTATCGCCCTGAAAAGAGCGAAAGAAGCACTGATCTGCCGATGAAACCGACGATGTGCGGAACGCGTTGGGTATATTCTCAAAAGGTAGCGAACTACAGCTTAAGCTTCACATATCACGCAGTGTTATCAGGTTAGGCAGCTGCTGGTTAGGCGAGCCAAGTACAGCGCATGAGGCTGTGCAAACTGGAGAAAGGAGGACTTCAGCTGTCATTCTTTCCCGGGCGCAGGTAGATATACCAAAGCTCCCAGGTAGTGGGTCCCTCGTCAGAAGACAAAGATCGGGAAATCGAATACTGAATTCTGCTGTTTTCGCTGTGCATAACCTTCGAATTATGACTAGCGGCCTACAATTCCCGCAGACGTATCCTTTGCTTAAAGCTCGACGGTCAGATTCCGCAACGTCTATCTATTCCTCTATTGTTGAAACCTTTCTCACCAGTCGCTTAAGTTTTCTTCGGTGCGCGGAAATGTGTGAGCGGAAAGAAATGTCCTATCTTGGTAGAATCTGATAGTTTGGTCGACGCCATTGAGATAATGACATACAGCGCAGTATGATCGATGCACAAGGACGATGTCATAGCCGACAGGAATCCGTAAAGCTGATATGAAGATCATGCATGCGGCACATCGGACCACGGAAAAATCGGGTACACCAGACTATTCTGATTTCCGTCGGGTGAGAATATCCGCTCCGTGTTCAGTAATGAGTATCTGGTGCTCAAACTGTGCTGATCGTGCGTTGCTCTGGAAGTGTGCAAGTAATCAGCGGGGTAATGCATCCAAGAACGATCGTTCAATGCAAAAGCTGCTCACCTCGGTTGCAAACGTCCACCCATCATTCCATATATATCCTCTTGACCAATCGCCTTGTACGATGCAGGGCTCTATTGTAAAGCAGTGCCCTGGCTGCATGATCCCTGGCTCATCATTGGCTATAACATCCGGAATGCAAAGTGAAAACTGATAAGACTAATATTCGAAATGATGTTAGGATGGGTATGAGCAAGCCTGTCATACCGTGATGTAATATCCATGGCGCAGTGTGAAAGCGCTGACCTATCCCATGTCTGGTATATTTACGTGTTAGTATATGCCGTTGATGTATGTCGACCACAATTTTTCAAAGAAAGCCGTTGACCTACCCTGTAAATTGCTGATTGACTGAATATCCATATTGCTTAACGTATGCTCTGAGGATAGCCAATGGGCAATAACTAAGCCGGTTGACATAAGCTCGCAGCATAGTATGCACGACTTACTCGATAGCGCACCCAATATCCCTGAACTTCCTTCCCGGTCCACACTGCTTGATACCGATATCCAGCGCCTCCTGCGTGATCTCCACGAGCTCCCGCCCTTTGTCATCAACTTCCGGCAAGCAGATCGTTATTGATGAATCGCCGTGGAAGCAGGTATGACGGTTCGCGCCAGGATCAGAAGCAGGCTGCTGTGGGATGGCTGCGAAAAGAGTCACATCGACGTTGACAATGTCGGTGGGGAGCAGTGGACGACTAGACCGGAACATGGTCACATCACAGTGTCAGCTGAGACAGTCGCTGTTCCAACGCCCGAGAAACATCTTACTCGTCGGGTATCCCATCTGTCATTGGCACGCAATACGTTAAAACAGACCATTTTATAGTGTCATAATGACTTACGACATATCACGTTGTTCACTGACGTCGTTACACTTTTGGTGAACCCCTGATAGCCCAATGGAGATGGATACGCATTCCTGGATATTATCAGGTCGTGTATCTTTCTGTCGATAGCTGACGTGGTGATCCCTGGCTGACGCATATGATGTGTGAATAGGAAGAGCGTAGAACCGATAGAAAAGTTGACACGCGATCTGCTACTTCGCAACTCACCTTGACAAAATTCTCCACTTGTTTCAAGACCTCTGCGGCTAACGCTCCAGAATACCTGACGCCTCGCTCATCACTTCCGCCCAAAGCGATTACCCCGATCTTGCTATTACCCACTCCAGCTTCGCCGTGGTACCCCTCCAGATCGTCAGGTGCGGCCTCTGCCAATGCTTCGTCATTTGTCTTCCTCGAAAAGAAGTTTACGGGAACATAGGATGGGCGAATGATATGGGGAGGAACCGGTAAGGGCGATACATGTTTTGAGGTCAAAGTGGCTGAAGATCCGGATGACTTGCGTGACTTCGATGGTCGGAGCAGCTCGAATCTACCAAACACGCTTTCGGTAGGAGGTTTTGCTGCACGCAAAAGCCTGCTGCACCGCATGATCGTCTCGAGCAATGGTGTACTATTGCCACCCACGATGTCTTCCTATGCGAAGGATGACAGATGTACTAGCTGATGTACTCGACGAGGTTGGTAGCTAGGTTGGTTGATCGATACTCCATGTCAATCTCGATCGCACCGCAATTAACTATTTCAATTCAAATTACGACGACTCGTCTGCTCCCTTATCTGCGATCTCTCTTCGACGGTGTTAGGGCGAGGGTCATACTACCACAAAGGGCGACCGAAGGTAACGAAGTACCTCATATATCACGGCAGTCTGGTGTTGGCCCTACGGTGAAGGCTCAGTGTTGGCCTGCATTCGGCCTTGCAAAAGTCATCCAGGCTTACGAAGCGTGTTGAGACGAGCAACGTCTCACTTTTCAACATGACATCGCTACAATCTACAATTTCTGAAGCAAAGTCATCGAAGCTGGAGACCCCCGTCAATATCGTTTTCTCAGTCGCTCAAACGGCTGCGCCACCCGTCAAATCACAACGCAACCTCGCTTTCACTTCCAGGGGGACGGTGGGACAATGGTATGCAGATGGCATCGATTATCAGGGGTCTGAAGATCCAGGACCTTCTTCTGCAACATATGGTGAGTTATGGTCTTCATGAAGTAATGTTTTCTAGAAACGCTGTAACTGCGCCTCTTCGCTATATGGTCTGATACCGTCTGATGTTTAACCAGGTCCGGACTTGTGGAAAGCTCGTCGAGCTGCCTGGCTATTAGGAGACTTGGAACTGAATCCGCCAGCGCCTAAAGTCGAGATACCTTTGGAAGACGATGAGCGTTCCACACTAGAAACAGCGAGTGTCGCTACGGGCGATGGTTACACCAGCGGAGGAGCCTTAACGCCGACATCATCTATAGCCGGGAACGACGACGGCAATAGTACACCCCTCATGTCGACCATCCAACAACTTTCAGCAAAAGCGCGAGGAAAGCTACCTTCCTTTCTTCATCTTTCATATTCCCCAAACATACTGCCACCAGGTTTAAAACCCCGGGAATCGCATCCAACGGGGACGGCGCCGACGCTCTCCTCGTTAGACAAGCTGGAATTGCTAATGGCGGAGCCTGGAGCGGACGAGAACGAGAAAATTTGGCGGCAGGGGGGACTGGAAGCCGTCTGGCGAATGCTGACAGATTCGAAAACGTTGAAGCATCCGATGAGGCTAGGTCTAGTGGTACGTACATCTGGTCCAATCGTTCGCCTGTGACTTTCCTGCTGACATGCCGTCTTCGCTATCCCACAGATCCAGATCCTGAAAGCCGGATGGATCCGCGATGGCACATGGCCGTCATCACTTTCGAAGGACGGAAAGTCCAGACATGCAGTGGCAGCAGTGATTGACGATCCATTCTTCTTATCACCGCCGCCTTCCCCCACTTCTCTGGCCACCGTCGAGGAGGCTGAAAGCAGACTGCGCACAGAGCGCGAGGAATATAATCCCCCGAAAAGATTGTAAACCTAATTCGGCGAGTGTTCATAATTGGGACTGTGATAGTTACCGTCGTTGTATCATGGGATTATATGCGCATCGAAACTATAAGAATGCTTAATATCTGTGGAACACGTTTAAATCCCGGATGCAACAGTCATTTAACTACGACATGTATTCATGTCTTTTGCTAATGTTAAATACTACAATGACCGTGCCATGCACTCAGGTATGTATATATGGCGATCCTGCCTTAAGCGCTTAAGCCTTGTCGGTGTTATCGTAGGCAGAGTTGTGGAAGCTCTGCGCTCGTCCGGAAGGATCTTCGGGGCAGTTCCATTCCGCCTTGGGCTTCCAACGCATGACGGTGCTAGCGGGACCGTTGCCCGGGAAATGTCGCTCAAAGATGTCCCTGATGTAGTATGCTTCCTTGGTGGTAGGGGTGTCATGGGGGAATCGTTCAGCCGCCTTGGCGAGGTCAGCGTCAGAGACGGCTCGTTCAGTGTGTGCTTTGATGCCGTCGATCCAGCTGTAGCCGACACCATCGGAGAACTGTTCTTTTTGTCTCCACAAAATCGAGTCGGGCAGGTATGGTCGCCCATCTGGCGAAACGTCGAATGCCTTTCGCAGAATGTACTGTTTGTGCAAAGTCATATGAGAAGTTGCCATAAAGAAACTGATTGACCAGGACATACCTTTTCTATTCTAGGCTTGCCATCAGCGTCGGTTTCCTGAGCGCTACCCTTGTTGAACATCTTCTCTTTGGCATCAATGTTCATAGCGACCTCCAAGAACTTCTTGTCCAAGAATGGTACACGGGCTTCCAAACCGTAAGCCATAGTAGCTGATTGATAAAATAAGGGGATTAGCTTATGTTCGATACATTCCACTATACACTACTTACACTTGTTGGCTCGCAAACAATCGGCCTTGTGCAAGTTCTTCACTCGCATAACACATTCCTGGTGGAATTGCGCGGCATCCGGAGCAGCGTGGAAGTAGAGGTATCCACCGAAAACTTCGTCGGAACCTTCACCAGACAAGACCATCTTGACACCAATGGACTTGATTTTTCGGGACAATAGACCCATAGGAACGGATGCTCGGACAGTCGTAACGTCATAAGTCTCCAAGTGGTAGATAATCTCGTCGATTGCATCGAGACCCTCCTCTAATGTAAAGGTGAATTCGTGATGTGTTGTTCCCAGATAATCAGCGGCTTTTCGAGCGGCAAGCAAGTCGGGAGCTCCCGGCAAACCGATAGAGAAGGAATGCAGCTGAGGCCAAGCAGTCATCGAGACTTCCGGTGTAGCTGAAGATTTATCATAACATTAGTCATGTTTGTTCACAGCGGCAGATGTAAAACACTCACGATCGTGCAGAAGGTCAGGAGTTTTATATCCTGATCCGCCCTGCTCCTGCGCCTTGATCTTTGCTTCTCGCCTTTCATGCTGGGCGTTGGCTACCTTTTCCGTTTCTCTGGCAGCAATCGCAGCGATCAACGACGAGTCGAGACCACCAGACAAAAGGACACCAT
The DNA here is from genome assembly GCA_030039265.1 of Naganishia cerealis. Taxonomy (NCBI): domain Eukaryota; kingdom Fungi; phylum Basidiomycota; class Tremellomycetes; order Filobasidiales; family Filobasidiaceae; genus Naganishia; species Naganishia cerealis. The sequence continues at coordinate 162,646 of JASBWR010000031.1, read as the reverse complement.
ATGGCACTTCAGCCATCAATCGCTTCCTGACAGCATCCTCGAGGGTTTCCCTCAAAAGAGTGTAGTCCACAGGGTTGTGAGGGATGTCTGCGGGGTTGCCAGAGTCGCCCTGCCACCAAGTTGGCTTAAAGTATCGCTCGAAGGAGTTGGTGCGGGAATCCCAGAAATGCCCAGGCGGGAAAGCGGTAATCACGTCACATTCTTCGTTGATGGCCTTGAGTTCAGAGGCGAAAAAGATGGTTTCAGGTGTTTTCGAGTTGTATCCCTGGTACAATGTGGTGATACCGATGGGATCTCGAGCAGCGATGACTCGGGAAGGTGTAACGGATTCGTCGAGTAGGACGAACGAGAACATTCCGTCGAGCATGTTGCAAAGATCGGTGTCGTGCTCCTTGTACTACGGGGACGAGAAAAGTGTGTAAGACCCTGCTGCAGCGACCATATCCAACGAGCTAGTACTTACCAAGTGCATGATGACTTCACAGTCGCTGTGAGTTTTAAACACGGCATCCTGGTTCTTGAGACCCTTTCGAAGTGCAACGTAGTTGTAGATTTCACCGTTGACAGCCAAGATGGTCTTGCCATCGTCAGAGACAAGAGGCTGAGCGCCAGAGTCTAAGTACCCAAAAGCAGATAGTCAGCCTGTCAGTTCGACTACCGTGTTATCGCCTGCATCGCGCTATCCTCCAGCGCGATTCGCTGTGTCGCTAAGCTGGACTTGAGATTAGACTTACCAACACCGACGATCGCCAGTCGCTCGTGGCACATAATTGTTTCCTTTCCGACATAAGTACCACTCCAGTCGGGTCCTCGGTGTCGGAGCTTCTTGGACATGGCAACACATCGTGGTCGGAAGGCGGCGATGTCGCCCTTGTAGTTGTAGGAGCAGAAGATGCCACACATTATGAAAGGAGTATGACGGAGTGTAGCTGGCTGTGACTCTGGGGGCGAGAAAGGCAAGAGCGGTCGTTATAACCCTTGACATTCAAAAGTTCGCCAACGCACCCAGCCGGATTGACACACTCTGACTTGCTCGGGCCGTGCGCTTGTCGGGATTTTTCGGGCGCATCTTTTTGGCCCGGCCGGTTTGATAAGCGCGCCATCCCCCTTGGCATATTCTAGATCAGGCGGGAGACGGTGGCGGAAGGTAGTCACCGTGGCTCTGTGCTGTTGTCAGAGCTCTTCAGCGTTACATCAGGTACAATCCTCTCCAGTCCAAGCAGTGTTCACTACCACCTGTATATGAATCCACCCGTACCACTGTTCCGTTGGGCTTCTTGACCAAGACCACAGACTCATCGAAGCCGAGTCCAGAAACAAAAATTCCCGAGCTTAAAGTGATAATGCAAGCGGTTTACAAGTTGATGGTGAGCGGTGCTTCAGCTAGAGCTCATCAATTTACCAGCACCACGTTCTCCATGATGGCCGAGTCTAAGGAGCAGCTCGATGACTGGGACGTTGTGAGCAAATTACATTAGACGAGAGATGAAGAAAAGGGAGAATGGAGAATGGAGAATGGAGCTCTTGGTTGGTATATGAAGTTGGGCCGATATTCCTGCACAATGGCCAGGGCAATCTTTGGTATTTCTTCGCCAATTTCTACGGAAAACAAGTTTCAGTCATTCTGCTAATCACTGGATCCGCCCTTGAGATGCCCCCTTTGTAGCTGCTCGCCAATACTTCTCAAGGTACATAATATCTCTTACCGTTGTCTTGCTCTCACCTCGTCACCGTGCCTGCGTATATCTCCGCACGCGCGAACTTCACCTCCCACCCCTTATCGTTGAACATTCATTTCAGCTCACCGTCGCTTAGTTTCCCATCTGTATTTGACTGCGGCTAATAGGCTATAATTCCATCACCTACAATGTTACTGGACAAGGAATTGTACGAAATTAACAAAAAGGCCGTGACAGAAGGCTTCAAAATTAAACCCCGGATTAACTACAACACCGTGGGTGGAGTTAATGGGCCATTGGTGATCTTGGACAATGTGAAATTTCCTCGTTATAATGAGATTGTCAATCTCACTTTGCCTGATGGTTCGTCAAGAGCTGGTCAGGTTTTGGAGGTACGTGGAAGCAAGGCAATTGTGCAAGTTTTCGAGGGAACTACCGGAGTTGATGTTAAGAAAACGAGAGTTGAATTTACCGGTGAAAGTATGCGTTTGGCTGTGTCGGAAGACATGTTGGGACGTATTTTTGACGGTTCTGGAAGACCAATTGATAAGGGACCAAAGATCTTTGCTGAAGACTACTTGGACATCAATGGTTCACCCATCAATCCTTATGCTCGTATTTACCCAGAGGAAATGATTTCTACCGGTATCAGTGCCATTGATACCATGAACTCGATCGCTAGAGGCCAAAAGATCCCCATTTTCTCGGCATCTGGTTTGCCACACAATGAGATTGCTGCCCAAATTTGTCGTCAAGCTGGCTTGGTTCGTCCAACAAAGGACGTCCACGATGGTCACGAGGAGAACTTCTCCATTGTGTTCGCTGCCATGGGTGTCAATTTAGAGACCTCGCGGTTCTTTAAGCAGGACTTTGAAGAAAATGGCTCATTGGAAAGAACTTCCTTGTTCCTCAACTTGGCCAACGATCCAACTATTGAACGTATTATCACTCCTCGTTTGGCTTTGACCACCGCCGAGTACTTGGCTTACCAAACCGAGAGACATGTCTTGACCATCTTGACTGATATGTCTTCCTACGCTGATGCTTTGAGAGAAGTGTCGGCTGCCAGAGAAGAGGTTCCTGGTAGAAGAGGTTACCCTGGTTACATGTACACAGATTTGTCCACCATCTACGAAAGAGCAGGCCGTGTGGAGGGTCGTAATGGTTCCATTACTCAAATTCCAATTTTGACCATGCCTAACGATGATATTACCCACCCTATTCCCGATTTGACAGGTTATATCACTGAGGGCCAAATCTTCGTGGACAGACTATTATCTAACAGAGGAATCTACCCCCCCATCAATGTCTTGCCTTCGTTGTCCCGGTTGATGAAGTCGGCTATTGGTGAAGGAATGACGAGAAAAGATCATGGCGATGTGTCCAATCAATTGTACGCCAAGTATGCCATTGGTAGAGATGCCGCTGCTATGAAGGCAGTTGTGGGTGAAGAAGCATTGAGTACCGAGGACAAGTTGTCGTTAGAATTCTTGGAAAAGTTCGAAAAGAACTTCATTACTCAAGGTCAGTACGAAAATCGTACCATCTTTGAATCATTGGATCAAGCTTGGTCTTTCTTACGGATCTACCCCAAGGAATTGTTGAACAGAATCAGCCCCAAGATTTTGGACGAGTTCTACGAGAGACTGAGACAACAAGAACAAGAATCAGAAGAAGATCCTGATCAATCGCACGATAAAGATGATAAGGACAAATTGATCGATGCTTAAATTCGAAATCTAAATACATGCTACTTTTTTTGGTTCCCGATGTAGTTGATGGCTGAACCGGCCTTGAAGAACTCGACTTGATCCTTCGACATGGTGTGTTTGCACTCAATGTCAAATTCGCTGCCGTCTTTCTTGGTGACATGAACCGTCAAAGATCCGCCATTGTCACCTCCTTTAGATATCATTTCTCTTAAATTGACTGTGGTCAAGACATCTCCACCCGAGATGCGATCGTAGTCTTGTTCGTTTGCAAAAGTCAATGGCAACATACCTTGTTTCTTCAAGTTTGTTTCGTGGATTCTCGCAAAGGATTTGACGAGAATAATAGATCCTCCTAAAAATCTTGGCGATAAAGCAGCGTGCTCTCTGGCAGAACCTTCTCCATAATTGTGTTCAGCAACAACAACCCACGGACGATGTTCTTCTTTCCACTTGATCATAAGTTCAGGAATTCCATATGGAGATCCATCCAAATCGTAAGCCTTATTAACTTCACCAGTTTCCTTGTTAACAGCTCCAATTAATGTGTTGTAAGAGATGTTCTCGAGGTGACCCTTGTACTTGAGCCAGGCACCAGCCGCTGAAATGTGGTCGGTGGTACACTTACCTTCAACTTTGAGAAGAACATGGGTCAGTAGCTCTTCACCATTCCATGGCTTGAATGGGTCCAAAAGCTGTAATCGGTCCGACTCTGGAGAAACATTGACTTGCACTTCTGGCTTGGGTTTTGGATCTGCCTCTGGGTAGAATTCGGCTCTTCCTTTTTCGAATCCACTCGAAGGTAATTCTGCACCTGATGGAGGTTCAAATCGGAATTCCAGACCATCTTCCAACTTGATAGAGTCGGTAATAGGGTTGAACGACATGTCACCCGAATAGATCATGGCAGTAACCATATCGGGGGAAGTCAAGAAGTTCATGGTGTTTCTGTTACCATCGTTTCTTGCCTTGAAGTTTCTGTTGAAGGATGTGAAGATTGCGTTGAAATCAGTGGAGTCTTTGCTCACATCACCACGATCCCACTGACCGATACATGGACCACAGGCATTTGCCAAGACAACAGCACCGTTGTTCTCGAACGTCTCAAGTAAGCCATCTCTTTCAATAGTGGCTCTAATTTGCTCAGAACCTGGTGTCACAAAGAAGGGAATTTTGGGCTTCAAGCCGGCTTTTTCAGCTTGACGAATAATGGACACGGCTCTAGACATATCTTGGTACGAAGAGTTGGTACAAGAGCCAATTAAACCGGCGCTAACGGTAGATGGCCATTTTTCCTTGGCTGCAACTTCTCCGAAAGAAGAGATTGGTGTCGACAAGTCTGGTGTGAATGGACCATTGACATGGGGCTCCAACTCCAGAAGATTTATCTCGATAACTTTATCGTACTGAGCTCCTTTGTCTGCTTGCAAAAAGCCATATTCCTTGTTGACAGCATCAGCGGCACGGGAAATAGGTTCTCTGTTGGTTTGAATTAAATAACGACGATGGGCGTCTTGGTAAGGAAAGGTGGAGGTGGTAGCACCTATTTCCGCTCCCATATTACAAATAGTAGCCATTCCAGTGCAAGAGAGAGATTCAACTCCTTCTCCAAAATATTCTACAATGTAGCCTGTGCCTCCACGAACGGTCAAAATACCCGCCAAGTAGGTGATAACGTCCTTGGGAGTCGACCACTTCGATAAGTGTCCTGTGAGCTTCACACCGAGGATTTTTGGTGCCTTCAACTCCCATGGTGTACGGTTCCTGATGTGCACAACGTAGTTCGCAGCTTCGGCCCAGAATTGAGGTGGTAGCTTCGAATCTGATAAAAGCGTTCTTACGAGGTTCAGAATAGTGAGGTGCTGTCGTTCAACGCGACCATTTTGCGCATGGTCGCCAGGTGGGACGTGATTTGCTAATATACCATTCTCAGCTAATAGCCGTTGAAAATGGGTTGAAGTGAACTCGCTGCCGTTATCCATGCGTACCCTTTTGATTGTAGTTTGGCAGTGATTTTCTACTAGCTTGAGATAATCCTGGAACGCTCGTGGGGCGTCAGACTTCTTTCGCAGTGGATATAGCCGGACATGCCGCGTATGATCATCATAGCAAGTAAGGAAGTAGCTATTGCCGCCAATAGACGTCGTTCTCGCGGGACCCCAAATATCGATATGTACGAGATCGTTAGGGCGCTCCGCTCTATCTGATGTCGAATGGGTATTGAGTCTTTTTCCTTTTCCAACAACACAGCTTTCACAAAATGCATAGGCTAGGTCATGATTTGTTACACCTTTCCAGTCACCATCAAGAAGTCCTTCACTGCCCATTCTAAAGACTTCACGAAAATTGAGGTGACCCAATCTGTGATGCCATTCAGTGAGCAGATCAGTTTTCGAGATTACGTGCGCTGAAGAAGGAAAATCGCTGACCTGCAGGTTGTAAAGGCCGGAGCGGTGAACTTGCAGGGTGTAAAGACCGGAGCGGCTCGGAGCGTAGGCGACGGACTTGCCTTGCTTGATGATTGAACATCCTTTGTCGGCGAAGGCAACGGAAAAGCCTGATTCGATAATTTTGCGAACTGATAGTAAGTTGCATTCGAGTTTGGGTACCAAGAGAACATTATGGAAGCTCAGTGTTTCTGTGAGGCGAAGTGAGCCTTTGTGTGTTGACCAAAGAGATGATCCGCCTCCAACAATAACTTGTTGCCGAAAGGGTGCAAAGTTGTAGAAGCGATCCATACAGAAAATCATATGATCCGTCGCACCGGAATCGATAAAGTAGGCGTCTCGACCTGCGGATCTGACAAATAACGCCTTCGCAATGGTGGCAGTGCTTTGCATGTTTTCTGAATCATAATCCTCTGTGTCGCATGACGAAGATATATTGGCGTGTGAAGCCTCTTTCTGCTTTGATGCCAGAACTTTACATTCAGCAGAAGTGTGGCTGAAGTTTTCTTTGTGCCAATCACACCATTTCTTGGGTTTACCACTATCGTCGTTGTGACGTCCGAAGTTCTTGTGTTTGACTGCCAGAGCTGAAGCGGATTCTCCAGCATTGATTCGACGATTGTATTCGGTTTGAACGTGAGTAAAGATAATTTCTGGAGTGAGACTGGGTTGTTGATATAGACTTTGGACAAGTGGATCGTATGAAGATGGTAACGTTCGCAACATTGCAATAGTGAAAAGCATGGTATCGAAGGCGACCTTTCCAGTGTTGATTACTTCAGAGTAGGCTGACTTTAATGACGAAAGGCCTCGAATAGGATCCTCATCCTCCCTAATCTTCATTCCCCAAATCGTCTCCATCCGACTAGCTAGTTCTTGAAAAGTTGAAGCACCATATGTAGCTTTCAATTCGTTCCAAAGCAACATCGCGTCTGGGTTGAACGCATCAGCGGCGGCAGGTGACAGTGCACCTTGTACGTCGTCCGTAAGTGTAAGATAAATCTCCGACCAGGCATTCTGGACTTTGCGAATGTCTTGAGCTTTTGTACCGACCGTTTTGTCTTTGTCGATGATGTCGGAAGAAATAACAACGGTAAGTGCCTCCAAAAGGCCTTTGCTCATGAGGTGAGCAATGACATTCCGAGACCATACGGCATAGTTCTGAGTTCCCTTCAACTTGTTGATGCGGACCGTGGTCTTGGTATTCTCTGAGTCGGTTTCAGACATTGTGTTTAATCTTGAATCTAGTTGCGGTAGATGATTTCGAGAACTGGGCCCATAACCTGTTAGATTCAGAGATTGAATGTCTTTTATAAGTATATATAGTCTGACTACAATGAGTCATGACTTACCTGTTAGATTCAGAGATTGAATGTCTGAACTAACAGGTGTCACGACCAAGAGCAAAGTGATAACTTTCCTAGCTATATATATTGTTACAGGATCTAGCATCCTGTAACTTTACCTACAAGAAAGCGCTGGTTTAGGCGCGTAAGGGGTGACGTGGTGCTCAAGTTGTTCGAATTCGACAGAAATTGACAACCCAACGACATCGATCTTATTGTATAGTATGCTACCTAAATCTTTAGCTGATTGCTCATCAGTTGAAAATTGAAGAGTGAACAGGTTCTTCGTTTGATGCTTAGTTGTTGAGGAACTCGTGCCAGCTTCCCCGACTGTCTTATGATATCTCCCGATGCCCTAAAGTGTCACGCTCGACTCTTTCGCAGTAACGTGTCCAGGATCCCAGAAGAAAAAAATAACTTGCGTTTCATCAGCTATGACTTAATGTGTGATCGAAGCCCTTTTGACATGAGTTCAGAACAGAATAATTCCGGAGGAAGAGGGGATAGAGGGGTGCTCAGAGCGCTACGTTTGTGCAATGTCTATCAGGCTTCGCAGGTAGTTTTATGTACTTACACATTACAAACCCACCTACGCTAGTTTTCTTTCGCTAAATCGAATTCGTGTTTCCTACCGCGAGTCTTCAAAAGCTGCGTCCGAAATCAGGTGGGTGCACTAACTAGTAGACCAATGATCTATGCGAGTGCCAGTGAGATCGGATTCCCCCAAATCCTTTCATGTGCCTGTCCGTTGACTGGCTCACCTCACCCGTTGCAATAGTTTCGCAAGTACGCGGTGAGCTCTGTACAAGTACTCTCTGTCGTGATTCCCAACCGGTTATCGCACGACAAATCCGGGAATGATTTCCCTTCTTTCTCGCCTTGGCCTGCAGTTCTTTTTCTTGCTCTTGTTCTCCGCTTCAGTCTCTCCTCCCGCCCGCTGGGATTTCTTCTTCCTCGTCTTCTCCAGCAATCACTCGATCAACCGCCGTACAGTCTTCGAATGCAAGACTCCAGTTCAACTATTATCCCAGAGAGCGATCAAGCACTTTCCCTAAAGAATATCGACTTTCTTGCCGGATGGTGGAAGGTTTCAGTGATTGGAACTGGGTGTCACGACGGAGCGCAAGGATAGTGGCCGGTGTCTGAAAATTTACTCGTCGATAAGGTCGTTGGGGGTGGAGCTTATGGCGTAACAGCAATTGGATAGTACCCGCGAATGATTGTTGTTGCTTAGATCCCGCCGCTACGCCTTCATTCCACATCAACACGTACGGCACTGCTCCTCCTTGCACTATTTCCACTCTTCCTTGCTAAACTCCGTATTCGGCTCGCATCTGCCATGTCTTTCCTCCTGCGCCCTGATGACTTCATCGATAAATGACAACAGGAGCGCGCTTGTGAATGCAGCGCGCAGCCCCTCCTGTCAACGGATGTTTTAACTTTGGCCCGTTGTTGTGATGAGTGAGAGATCGGAAGCATCACTGGGGAGGCAGTACTCAAGAGATGGATGCACGATAGCATGTCATCAGTTGTAGAGTGGTTCTTCGGACCACTATTCTCCGTTCTACATCTCATAGTTCGTATGATCTAGTGCCAAGCCTCTCCACAGCCTTGTTCATAACATCGCAGAGTGTGAATCTCCTCTGCGGTCAGCAGATTCGACTGGGCTTCTTCAGCTTGACCCGAAGTGTCATCGATGAGCACGTAGTGGTATCGGTTTGCTCTAGATCAACATTATATTGACTGCCCGATGGGCGCGTAGTGAATCCATGTGTAGTTGGAGGGGACTGACCCAATTCGTCTATTTTCCAGGTGGTCGGGGTATCAGGATGTTTGTGGTCGCTTCCACAGCCTCATCGCCTGTCATAGTCTTCACCTTTTCCTTCTGAACTCCCGCAGGGGAACCCTCCTCGATTTTACCCCCCCAAGTTTGTTTCGGCGGCCCAAGTCCAGAGTTGGCATCATGCACAGAGTAACAAATACACATTTGCCTACCGTCCCTCTCATTATTTTAACTCTGTCATTGCCCTACTCTTCTCTTCATGGCTCAGTTTCCATTATGGAGGACATGTCATAGGTACAATCCCTGCTGCTGTCATCTAGTGAACATGGTATCCCGGTTACTCTGACTCCAAGTGAGCGGGACGCGCACTTCTGTTCTCTCGAACTCCCGAAGGGTAATATCCAACCGCTTCAGCAGAGAGTCTAGCCCTCGCACATCGGCATTCACATCCCACTGTTTGTCAAAGAAATCATCTAACCTACGTTTGATGCTCTCTTTCTTGGTAAGAGTCCTCCCATACTCGTTTGGGCCGGGTAGCCCGCTTTCGCCGTCACTTTCCGTGGTAGCCATATTGATATCCTCGTATCGAGCTCCCTCCATAGCAGGCCACAGGTCTGTGTTTGACGTGCTCGGAATACCGATAGGAGCCATTTGAGGAGGTGTTGTATTGCCCTCTATTTCCGGCTCGGCGTCCTCGTCAGGACCGCTCCCGGTGTCCATCAGTTCGCATCGCCAGAACGGCGTTCGTCTGAAGCGCCGAACTGTGTGAAACCAGTGAGCGCTCTCCTCTCTACCACTACAGATATGTTTGCAGACCAAAAACCGGGAAAGGAGAAAAGTGGGACATCCACAGACGCCTAGCGTGCGATCCGTGTGATATTGGTGGTTGGATTGCGAGCTGAGCAGCGTCTTCTCCATCCGTCGCCAATCGGACTTGAAAGCCTTTCTCCAAGAGGACTTGTGTTTGCCATCGGCCTTCTGCATGTTGGATGATATATTGGTGTATTGGTCCAACATCCTGACAAATCCGGACAAGAGATCAGTATGGTACTCCCTCCAGTCCCGTATACTGCCCCTAAAGGACTAGCTGCGATGAACACACTTACCGAGGCAAGATGGTATGGCATAGGGTATATACCAAAGAAAGAAGCGTAGGTCGCTTGTTCCCTAGGTAGTCGCGCTTGATACGGCGCCAGTCACTCTCTACGATCATCGTCGTGCGAAGAACCGGCACTTCCGTACAGGCTGACCGAGCCCAGAGGGGCCAGACTTCTGGCCTGTACCACGCGATGTACAAGTATGCCCACAGTTCCGGCAGGTCACGAGTGGAGCAGAACCTATATATATCACATAGCGCACGAAGTCGTATCTCGGTGGCGGAAAAGTACCCAGCGTCCGCAACCGGTATACATTCATGCTGATTCAGGTGCTGAGAAAAGAGCTGCATCACGGCGTCATGATGAGCCGATGGACAGAACGCGTCGTTCTAGTATACAAGGCAAGGGTTAGCTAACAAAGACGAGCAGGGTATGGGACTGGAATCATATACATTTTGCCCTCGCTGATTGACTCGTCTATTCCTCTGAGGCTCGGCTGTGTCTTCCCCTGTCTGGTACATCATATCATTCTCGTCATTCCCGAATGCGCTTGCCGCAACATCATCCGGGTTCATCCGCCGAACAGGACGGGTAAGAAGCTGAAAGTCTGTATGCAACGGATGCGATAGCGGCAGAAAGTGTAAATCGAATGCTGGCAATCCTAAATCATCGGCGGCACGGAAAGGATCGTAGCTGGTAGTATCGGGTGGGGGTTGCCGCAAACGTCTCTCGAGAGCACGCCTTGCATGCCAGTAACTAAAGGTACCCATCAGTGTCCTCTCCATTCGCAATTGATAGCACTCGACGTAGTCCGTACCATAATTGATGTTTTGCCGTGGGCCATACTGCGCGTACAGCTCTTATCTCCTGAAAGTCTTTATCTGTACCGACGAACTTGGGTCGTACACCACGACGCTCGAGCTCCACAAATAACTGGCATAATGCCGCATGACGGGCGCGTGTGATGGCTTCGCGAATAGATTGAGTTTTGGCGGCCTTTGTCGTTTTACGGAGCAAGTACGCAATAGGGTAACCGCTCCCGTCGTACTCAGCCATGACGGTAATCAACTCATGCTTGCTCGTACAAACACCGTCTGTGATGGGTCAAAGAGATAAGCTTAACACCAGTAACATTCACAGTCGCTGACGTACGTGTTCCGTCTAAAGCTACTTCCACTATGTGCGTAGCTCCGATGGTCTCTATCACACTGTCCGCAATCCACGCAGTCGTGTCCACCATTCCACCCGCTGTAAGTGCTGACATGTCTACTGGTGTTACGCCCGGTGCCTTGTTGATGATCCGCTGCACAGAGTCTTGGACCGTCGACATCCGATCCACCTCCCATCTTGTATTGTTAAATTCTCTCCACCAAAACCCCACCGTATGCGTATCTGGTGGTGGAGCCGATGCGATGCCCCTTCCGGTGGTGAAGTGTTGTCGCAAGTCATTTGCGATGTCGACCGGCGATCGATGTAGGTTTGCTCGTATGTGCTCTTGGTATTCCCCTGCACAGTTCCTCCAATCGTACAGTGCATGCGCCTTGATGTGCTTTGCGGTCGCACTAACCCGTCCATCCTCAAGGTGTATAACGATACGTAACGCCGACCTGCAATTCCACCGCTTCATCTTCTCCCTTCCGTGTCTACGTATCTTCTCTCCCTCAAACGCTTCACCTTCGCGCTGCGTCCTGCCCCTTGCTGCCCCCGGCACTACCTCCTCTCTCGGCTCATGCTTGCGGCCCTTCGATATTAAGCGCTTGTCCTGCGCGCAACGGTATAGGAAAGTAGGATTCTTCCCCTTGACGAGGGAGTGGTAACTTTGTGGGTACGCATATGGCAATCAGCACGGTCTCCCTAATGGAATGCTACTGTTTGGAACGCACATGAATCGCCAACCCGACGTTTCACTGATCTTTGCAACGATCTTGGTGCTAACAGCCCTCCAATGCCGGTCGTGCCGCCCCGCCCTGTGATCCTCCGATCCCCCATCAACCTAACATGGGCGAAAGAGTGGTGATCATTCCGTTAGATGCGTAAACGCGGCTTTGTACCAATGACCGACTGACAGAGCTCAAAGTGATCGACTCCTTTATCTGCACCTTACTCTCTCCCCTCCAACGAGCCACATTCCGAACAAATGCCCCGAAAGACACACAAGCAGCACTCCCACCCTCCAGATCGGTGATGCGATTAGCCTTCCGCTTGAGCAACTTGGCTCGATTCTTCGCGATAGATCTCTGACGATGTGTGTCGCACCACTACAGCGGGGACAAGAGTATGAGCATCTGATAGAGAGAGAAGGAGGTATCGCCAAGCTCACCGCTTCCGGACCTGACCCATTCTGCTTCAAGACAGTCCCCATTCCACACAGTCTTCCACCTCCCTTGTTGTAGCGACAGAATCCGGTTACGCTTGGTGTGTCTCTTGATGCAACGTTTTCAGACATGATGGGGGGGAGGGGCGGGCGCGGAGGAGGGTTACAGAGGGTCGGAGTGAACACTGACTGACAACCAACTCAGCATCTCTGTATGAAAGCATTCATCGATTCACGCCAATACAACGAAGTGACAGGTAAACAAGGTCCTGAGACAAAAGGCCAGAGTTGGTCTGGTCTGGGGGGGGGGGTAAAATCGAGGAGGGTTCCCCTGCGGGAGTATTCTTTCCCGCCTTTTTTTTCCCTTCTTCCCTGCAGGTGTCTTGATGTGCGAACCAACACCTTCAGTTACCGGAGTGTCTTCGTCAAGCAGAATTGTAGCTTCAGCAGCGTCCGGGTTTAAAAACGATATCGATGAGAAAATTTCTTGGGCGATGTCATAGTCCTCCTCCTATCATTTCACTGGTAGGAGACGAACCATTTGCCTAGATATGTAACGCTTTGGAGTATGTAATGAGCTTTAGAACTGACTGGGACCCCAATATTGTACTAAACTCACCAGGGCACTCTTTATTACACGACTAGGCTGACGCGGTATTACCGAATCTCGTTCCCTGATCTCGTCCCTATCTTGCTTTCTCGAACCGACTCGGCGGTTTCTGGAGTCCGAGCTGCGTGACGACAGGCTTTGATTTGAGCACCTGTGTAGATCGATGACTTGTAAGAATGGTGAGGCTGTCGCGTGTGAATTGCGGTTACCATCTTGCCGTGTTTAGGCTGGGTCTGCAGGTGATTCTTGCTTGGATAAATGATATGGGCCGACAACGTCGCAGCTGCTGCCATGAGCTCCAAGATTTCTGGCTAACATCTATACTCTCTTCTTCTATGTACTATGTATCAAAACAGGAGGCACGGGGTGAACGCGAATGTGGAAGTTTGGACCGGTAAGTCAGACTGGTACATAGCGTTCTTCCCCTTTTCGCTGACTCGTCATCGTCATAAACTTTGCTCAGCCTAATAAGCAGTAGTATGGTCTCTCCCCCATTTTTCCTCAGTCGATTAACTCTCTCCTTGGTCGGGTCTACACCCATCGTCATCTGCTTGCAGTTACAGCCTATTCTAGCGCACATGCTGAACGCTCGAGTACTTCGCACCGAGTGTGGCCGGGAGCTTCATGCTCCGGTGGTCTGAAGCACTGTGACAAATTCGTTGCGAGGCTATACCTCGAAACGTTTAGAGGTGTGACCTCGGAACGGAATGTGTGGAAAAATCCGAGACTCACGTAAGTCTCTCAACAAGTAACGGCATATCACCCAGACATTAATCGTCTTACCTCACATACGTCAACCGCCATCATTACCATCGCTCATCGCAAACACTGGCTAGGTTACTCCAGCAATGTCTTCCAAATATGATGTATATAGAACATGCTATAAGTAAATTCCGCTCACTGTTGTACAATCGAGCACATCCCTATCCCACTGGCATTCCAAGCTCAGCCTCCCCAGCGCTTCTGTTGTCCGCTTCCGCGCTGTCTTCAGGAGGTTCTCTTGCTCGCCTGCTCTCTTTCCCTCCTGCCGGAATGCACACCTCCTTCTCACTGTACTCACTACTTTCGTCCTTGTCCTCGTCTTGTATACAATCTCCAGCTTCATCTTCCATCGTGTTCCATGTGTAACCATCGACATCCTCAATTGCTTTCCGCCTCTCGTTTTCCAGACGGGCGGCGTACTGCGGTTCGGATTCGATTTCACGACTCTTTTGATGACTGTTGCCGAATGTCAAGGGGTTGTTCTGAACTTTTGGGGGAACAAGCAGTGCAACTTCCTGTTCTTCGTCGTCTTGTACCGAGGCGTCTGAATCGTGCTGATAACCCCATGTCTCCCTTATGGGCGCACCGCTCGCGTCGACACGGATAATGTTGGTACCTAGGACTCCTTCCTCTTCGCCTAGTCGCTTCGCGTTGGACAAATGTTCCCGCACCGCCTGTTGATACTTGTCGGGGCGTCGAAGCGCGTCACTACGCACGATTCACATGGGCGCTGTCAGTATCCTTCCTTAATGGAAGCGATCACAAACTCACTGCTCATTTTTCATAGTCCGCATTAGTAATACCTTCATGGGCCAGTCATGCATGAAGCGGGACCCACCCGGCTTCCTTGTCCCGTCCCGCTGCCTCTTTCCCTTTCGGAAAAATACCATCCACAGAAGCGGATAGATTTGTACCTGACTGCGGAACTGAATTGCGAAGCGCATTGAACAAACGAAAAGTTAGTATTCATTCGTTTCAAGTTGCTGGGAAGTAGACCAACCTCTTTGAGTAACTGTGGTATCTGCGTATTCGGGTCCAACTGACGCCAGGTAGCTCCGGGATCCACTCGATAGAGACGATGCCCGCGATCTAGAACGACCCGGGCGGTATGCTGTTGAAGGGGAATGGCAGAGAAGTTAGCGTACCCGAGCTTCGCTTCAGACGCGAACATAGTCTTCAGGGTCAAGGACAGACACTTCCCTGTATCCACAAGAACAACTCTTTTCGAGCATAATGCACATCCTTCCAGTTGCTTCTGTCTGTGGGGGGGTTCAAACCGAGAACGTCCTCGAGCTTCGCCCAGGACCACGTCGCGGATCGTGGTCTCTTGGGCTGAGGAATTACCAAAGGTCGGTTGCTGTGGTTCGACAGCTTGACCTGGCCTGCAAAAAGAGGACAATGTGTAGGTGAAAACATTTCACACAGGGTGACTTCACGAGTGCCTTGATATGACTTACGCTGGAGGTCTGCCACCGTCCGTTCTGCATTTCTTCTTCCTTCCTCTTCCTTTCGCCTTTCCTCCTCTTTGTCCCCCATCTCTGTTTGTACTGCTGATAGTCGGCGCTCCAAGTTCGCAATACGAGCGATATAGTCTCCCAGCTGATCGGAGCTTTGAATTGCTGAGGTAGAGGTAGTCTGGTTGGGCTGCGATTGAAGGGAGGCTACAGCGACACTGTCGCGTATCACTTGAGGTTGCAGATCCGCCTCTGCGTCCACTCTAGGGAGCTCGTTGAGAGACTCCCGTACGTCGTTGTGGACCTGTTGGAGGTCCGCTGTCTTGGATAACGGTCCTTTACCCTTCTTTGCAGGACGGCCCTCTACTGCACGCAAGGACTTGAGAGGACTAGCCCGGTGAGCGTCAGGCCTTGTATTGCGGTACGCTGCGTCCTTGCCGTTTCCCTTGGGCCATAAAGCGGCATGCTTTGGGTTCCTAGAAGATGGCATGCTGATTGCAGGCGTGACTGACTGCAAGGAGAACACAGAAATGGAAGGGCAAAAATGTCAGCGCTTTATAAGTTCTACGCATTGGTCAGCAGACTACCAGAGAATTCTAGCCTTTCTCACTCTATGTCAGTCAGCTGAGCTGGGACTGTACGGCTTATCGGGAGTTGTGCAGCCGGACGCAGTGCATCTCTACGCAAATGTTCTGGTTCTTCGGCGCTGTCGGGAGTGTACACATACCATAGAATTGTACACCAGTCCAGCGCCCCACTAGCTGATGTTGAGATCGCCGGCATTGCTCAGCCTGAGCATAAGACAGTTTCGCCATTCCACTCACAACACCAAAGTCCTCAGCAAACGAAAATGATCTTCTCGATACCTAGTAGAGGTCAATGATCAAACATTGTTAGGCCCGTCAAATCGAGATGCCAAGAACAAATTCCGACCTCACCAGGGGTTCAGATTCTCACAAGACAACCTCGCGAGAAGATAGACTGTATGGCATGGCCCTTCGTGTAAGCCTTTTCTATGTTGGTGCCGAGCACTGATTTGGATGCTCCAACGAGAGTGGGAATTACTTACTCTTTCTTTCATTTGGATAGCGAGCGTATCGGACAGAGGCCTCACCTGATATTCACATCACGCAAGATGAAGAGTTTGGTAAGCTACCCGCAGCAATCATGTACGTATTTGCGGAGACTTACGATGCACGGCGGATGTACGACCCCAACAGAGTGCTTTTTCCGCAGCGCAAGGGGATCACCACTTTCAGCAGCTGCGAGCGAAACAGAAGAAACAAATCAGTGCCACTTGTCAGTCGATCCTGACGCCGAAACGGTTACATACCCAGGTGGTGGTGCTATTCTACCTAACTCTTCTCTCGAGGAAATTCTGACGGCGTTCCCTTTTGAAGTGATCGACGAAAGAGTTGTTGAATCCAGTGATGCGCCAAGGGATTCGATGCTGACGGATCACGGATCATCGGCTACCTCTGCATCGGTCGGAGTGGGAGTCATGTTAGCCCATGATGTAGAGGAATACATGAACTCACAGCATGCATCAATGATAGTCGAATCCAGCGATTGTGATCTACTTCCAGACGAACTCTTCAACGACTCGCGATATTCCGAGGACGAGGTCGACAGAGGAACTGGAGCAGAGGGAAAAGATTACGAACCTGATCCCAGTAAGTCTCGCATCTCAATTCCACCATTTTCGATGCTGAACTCCAGAGCATGTTTCAGTTTTAGATCAATCGGAAGAAGGCGTTATGAAAATACTGTCACATGCAATTTTATCAGTGCGGCTTTCCCAAGAAGACTTAGAGAGCCTACAGGACATACCAGGAGTTACTTTGCCTTCGGACACTTTCGTCTCTCCTTTCCGTGCGCGACAAGGGATACGACGTGTCTCAACTGTGAGGGTCCAGAACATCGACTGCTGTGTGAGAGGTTGCATGGCCTATACTGGCTCATATGCAGATTGGGAGACCTGCCCCAGTTGTTCGATGACAAGGTGGCTACCTGTAAGCATGTAGTTAAGCAATGACTAGCCTTCTGTCTCACACCCCCTTGCCTCAAGATACGCTCACAGTCTGCTAGGCGCTCGCGAGCCACCTTTCCGTACATCTCCCCGTTTCATCGACTTAAATCAGTCTATGCAACTCGCGCTCACGCCAGCAAGCTGGCATACCGCACCTCTCGCAATCGGGACCCGGACCTCACAGAGGACATCTTTGACGGTGAACATTTTAACTCTCTTTTGCATACCTACGTGTCTTGGGGAGGGGAGATCATTCAGCCAGCCCGAAGGTATTTCGAAAATGACACCGACCTTGCGCTGGGTCTCTCTACCGATGGTGTTTCGCCTTTCAAACGAAGTGATCTTGATGTCTGGCCGCTTTTAATAACCAACTATTCACTACCACCGCATCTGCGAACATTGAAGGAGTACCAAATATGCTGCGGCTTGATCCCAGGTAGTCCATATATCCCTTCCACAGGTCTTGGTTATCTTACTCACCGGAGGTTCTCAGGGAGAAAGGCCCAAGACAGGGGTCGTCCACTCCCTGGGGGAAATTTCCGCATAGATACCTTCTTGTATCCATTGGTACAAGACCTTCGGCAACTGGCCTGTGACGGTATCGATGCATTTCGATGGACGGAAGGCCGCCGAATCGGATTCAAACTCAAAGCTCATCTTCTTGTTGTGTCTGGCGATATGAAAGCTATGTCAACGGTGAGCAGGCAGTCAAAGTGATCAACAAAGTCACCAATGCTGGATCATTCACCACTAGGTCATGCATTTCAAAGGCGTGAACGCCAAGGTCCCCTGTCGCTGCTGTGCGTTACCGGCCATTCCGGCTCCCAACGGAACATATTACTTGGCGATTGCTACTAACGCTGTAGAGAATGACGCACGCCGTTACATGGAACTACCACTGCGAGAAGAAGATGAGACGAGGCGCATAGCATCATGGCTACAGGTGGTATCTGATCCCGCCTCCCGATCGGAGGTCCAGCAGAGAACTGGGATCAACGATAAGGCAAGTTATAAAGGCCAATGTGGTATCCCTACGGCTCACTAGCGGGACTGATGATTGTCGAACAGGCGATCCTCTCTGTTATCGGCTCCATATCATTCCCCTGGTCCTTTCCCTTTGATCTCATGCACCTATTGTTTGAAAACGTCATCAAGACACCCTTCGACATCTGGTCAGGAACCTTCAAACCGGGCATCCTGTCTGACCCAAGCCTCGATACCCGGGCCAGCTATGACTATGTTATTTCAGCAGATGATTGGAAGGCAATCGCGAGAGAAGTTGCGGCATCGAATCATCTCGTTCCCTCCAGCATTGCCAGACGACTACATGACATAAACGCTCGGGGATTCTGGACCGCAGAAACCTGGATGTACTTCCTGTTGTTTCTGGGGCCCATCGTGCTGAAAGGACGCCTGCACGACCGGTATTTCCTACATTACCTACAGTTATCCGGTATAGCGCGCACCATTACTGGTATAGAGATATCAGGAGACGATTTGGATAGTATTGAAAAGGGTCTAGCGCATTGGGTGGCTGACTACGAGAGGTAGGTCCTTGGAGAGCTTTTAAATCTGTATATAAGGTAGCGTGTGGAATTGGCTAAGTTATTATTAGGCTTTACTATCGATGCTCTCCCAACAATCTGCCATTCTGCACTGCACCCATCCACGGCTTACTACATCTTGCCAAGTACATTCGTATGCAGGGACCTCCCGCAGTATACTGGGGGTTTTCTACCGAACGCTTTGTTGGCTGGCTGAAGACGGCTTCTTACAACAGACAGCTACCGGTTACAGCCCTTGGTAATATAGTCGAGACGCAGGAACAGGTAAGCGCGACTTTGTGCTACTCAGTCGCATATACCTATGTGAACTTTCGAACATGATTCAACCTTATGTTCTTCAAATATTCCGACAGATTCACCAAGTTTTGTCCACTCTTGGGGATGACAATTTCCACAAAGTTATCATGTGGGAACGGGGGAGAAAAGCTCGTCCGACATGGATGCAAGACCACAGCGAAGCCAAGCTTTTCGAAAGGATGTCCGATAACTACCAGTTCAACAATGCCGAGCTTCACTGCTTGTACAATTTCCTCACCGCTAGAGCCTTTGAGTCTGACCATATCTGGATGCGTTACGAGCGCGTGAATGTCACAATGGCAGAGGTCGCCGCGACGACATTTCGGGTATTTTCTGCTTGGAGAAGCAACGATGATGATGGTCGCCAAACGTATAGGACGCAGGAAAGCCACAGAGCGGTCACTCGAGATGCGTCTTGGTGCAGGGTGGGCAAACCTTATCGGTCTATCTGAGAAGCACATCTCAATTTTTATTTTCGTAGTTCGACCAGATTCGCGACCGGAATGAGAGAAGAGCGTCGGGTCCAGCGGTATGGCAAAGAATTGCGCAACCTCTGTGGGGAGAGGTGCTCCACTTTGTGGAGTTTTCTTGGAGGGAGGAAACTCTGCAGGTGGCAATAGTACAGTCATGGAATACACAACCATGGCTCAGTGGCCGTGAACGAGCGGTTTTTGCCGACACTGCTTGGGAATTGACAACTAAAGGCTGCCTTCTAGCCATGGAGGTCCGGTCCTTACGGCACGTTGCCGCTCGGGTCAAGCTCGATGGGAGACACGAGAAATATGTGATATTTGAGACATCTTTAGGATTACTTGTGCCTGAGTTAATCTAGTTTGATAACCACTGAAATCAAATGAAACCCAATCAGACCGATGCTCCTGCTTTTCAGCTACTTAATGATACCCATTTCACTACTTTCCATCCAATAGTTGCCAAGAAAGACGCAAAATAAAAACGGTCAGGTTTCATCCAATAGTCGCCAAGAAAAACGCAAAATGCAAAAGGGCAGGGGTGATTCGAACCCAAACCTTGCACGAGCGACCGTTTAAAATGCTATTCCCCTCCCGCGCGGAATCCAACTGTGAAACGCAAAACGGTGAACCTTGTAACGCGAAACCGCGGAGCGCGTGTCGCCGCAAACCCTCTCACCGCGGAAGCGCGTTTATCACCGCTTCGCGTTTAGAGCTACACACCGCGGAGCCATGTTTAGCGATTCACACCGCTGGACGACCGGACCGTCCACATGTCTAGAGCTAATGCTTCTAATCATTTGTCACAGTGAAGTTCTACCCGCCGGTCGAACCCATCCAACAATGTCTGCTACAGGAGACTTCTGGCGGCATGCGACAAGGGCGTAGATTTTTCCCACTACATCCTCACGTCAGTTGTCATATAGCGCGGCAATAGTCAATGCAAGGAGAGACGATATGCTGAGGACCCTAGTCTAAGTGTGATTCATGGATAATGCATATCATGGCCTATGGGAGGCTTCGTATTGGCAGCAACTACGCGCGCCTTGCGTGCTACAGCGGAGGCAGTACAGCAGGCGGTAGAGGAAATCAAGGAGGATGATGCAGCAGACATGGGGCGGCTGATGGAGTGACAGCGATAACACAAGACCTTGAGACCGCAAAATCAATGCTCTTTATCTGCCATCACTTTTATTTAGTTGCATGAAAGGTAATGAGGTGATTTGCTACGATGGCTGGGTGACCACTAGAGCAGGGAAGAATAGTCGGGCTTGCCCCCCGTCTTTCACGAGGACCTCTTGCCATGCTCGTGATATATCTTATCCCAGGTTGGAACATGCACATATACTCGTACTGCCCTCTGCGGTTCGACCGCGCCAAAAATCGCGCTTGATTTTAGCTTGCCACCAACGTATAATTAAGTTCCTAGGTCAGCGTTCACAATTCGGATACATAGCTACGACAATACGAACTATATATACACATGCAACAAGCCAAGCGCTGCATCACTGTGGAAGCTAGCCAGGAATTTGCTCTCTTTAGGCCTCGATAACTTGTACCCTCCTGATCGCCATCTCCTCCATGAACCCATCGATAGTCGCTTGAGGGAATCTCGTCCCATATCCTCTGCACTACCTCTAAAAACTCGTTCACCTTGGTCGCATGCCTCTCCATTGAGGTTAGGTGGGTTTTGACAATTTGCCCGCACCTCTCGGTCGCGTTAAGGTTGGGAGAAAAGAGTGGGTGCTCGCAAGTGATTATTGGTAGCATGGCTCGGATCGCCCGTGCAACCCCTTTCTAATGTACAGGCGCCCCGTCTCATACCACACGAATTTTCGCCCCCTCCTCGCTCCTCCTGAGTGAAGTAGAGCAAAAGGAGACCACATAAAATCCTTGTACAGTACACGGAAGAAGTTATGTAGGAGGGGCTTGTATTTCCAGCCTTGTCGTCGGCGTTCAAGGACGCGGAAGCAAATTTGGGAGTGGTCTCGAAGCAGGTCTCTCAGATTCCCAACATCTCTCTGCCCGGTACGTGCCAGTCTTTCAAGCCAACAACGAATGGTGTGGCACATGTCCAGGTACTTGAAAATCGTACAGAATCTCCCTATCGCTACCCGACACGCTCGCCGGAATCCTTCGTACAGCTTGGAAATCATTCGTTCAACGTGCCGTACTGACACGGGACGCAACATGACCACCCATCATCCCGGAACCAAGGATGGCACGATCAGAAAGCCGCTCAAGATCGCTCTTAAAGGTACAGAGCTCCTTCGGTCCGAGATATACAACAAGGGCTCAGCGTTCTCTGAACGTGAGAGAGAGGAGTTTGGGCTGCGCGGAAGACTACCATTTACGTAAGTAGCCCCTTCTTCTCGCTTCATGTTCCACCACTTGAGCTATCAGCTACCCCTCGTTTCTGTTACATTTGACTGGCCGTCACATATATGTAGAGTAAACACTCTAGAACAACAGCTGGATCGCGCATATCGCCAGTATCGAGACCGGGAATCTGATATCCGCAAGAACAGTTTTCTACAAAGTTTGAAAGGTGAGTGAAACGGGTCCATGGTACTGTCGTTCCCGCACCTTTAAGCATAACGCCAATGACGGCTGATGTTGTCCACACCCTATACTTAGCACAGAACCAAGTATTATTCTATAATTTGCTCACAAGGCATCTCGAGGAGATGGTAAGCTATTCCCTGTACTTGATTGCACCGTTCACATCTGACATTGAGCACCAACTCCGTTCAGTTTCCTATAATCTATACTCCGACAGAAGTTTGCATCATCCATTACCATAACACATCACTTGCTAACGGCTTTCCTATCGCCTCTCCAGGCAGATGCGATCGCAAACTACTCCCATTTGTTTAGGAGACCGGAAGGGCTCTACCTCTCCCCGCCCAATGTCGATAAAATGCAAATTGATTTCTTGGACGCATGCCAGGATCGCGAGTTGGATCTGGTAAATACGCTATTCTTCTACTTTCGTCCAGGCTCGAGCAGTTGTGGTACTCATGCATTAAACAACACGACAGATTGTCGTATCTGACGGAGAGCAAATTCTCGGTATAGGTGATCAGGTTCGGTTAGATTCACGTCGTATATCAGTTAATATTCGACTAAAAGGCGTACCTGCTTCTCACGTGACACTGACGTGCTCAGGGATCAGGCGGGATAGGAATTTCCTCGGCGAAGGCGGTAATTTACAGCCTTGTTGCCGGAATTGATCCTGCAAAGACTCTGGCGGTCGTTCTTGATGTTGGTACAAACAACCCCGATCTTCGAAAGGACGAGCTTTACATGGGATGGAACCACGATCGCGTGCGTGGGGAGGAATACAATTCGTTTGTCGACAAATTCGCCAATCTTGTCGTCAAGCATCAGTCGCAATGTTTGCTCCATTTCGAAGACTTCGGAGTATCGAATGCCCAGGCGTTGCTGGACCGGTATAAATCCAAACAGGCGGTCTTCAATGATGATATTCAAGGCACAGGAGCAGTAACGCTTGCGACGTTGACATCTGCTCTACAAGTCACGCAGTCCAAATTGTCGGATCAACGGATCATCCAGTTCGGAGCCGGTTCCGCTGGGCTAGGAATCTCAAGGCAGATTCGCGATGCGATGCATTTGGTGGAAGGAACTGATCTAAAGGAAGCAGCGGCAAAGTTTTGGCTCGTTGACCAACACGGTTTGATCAAGCGAGGACTGGGTGACAAGATCCGACCTGATATTGAGGATGATTTTGTACGAAAAGAAGCAGATTGGGGCGTGGATGACGAGACGCATCTTCTAGACGTCGTGAAAAGGGTGAAGCCGACCGTCTTGATCGGAACGAGCACGGCAACGGGCGCTTTCTCGCAAGACGTTATCCGGGAGATGGCAAAACACGTGGAGCGGCCCATCATCTTCCCACTTAGTAACCCGACGAGGCTCGCCGAATGCACGCCTGCGGACGCGCTGAAGTGGACAGACGGGAAAGCCCTCGTCTCCACCGGTAGTCCATTCCCGCCCGTCGACCTCGGCAACGGGAAAGAGTACACCGTCGCAGAATGCAACAATGCGCTTGTCTACCCTGGGATCGGACTGGGCGCGATCGTAAGCCGGGCGACACGGGTCACGGATAAGATGATCATCAGAGCCGCTCAAGCTCTGGCAAAGATGGGCCCTGCTTCGGCAGATAAACCGGAGGCGAGTCTGTTACCAGACTTTGCAGGCAAGTTTTCGTGCCATCAGTTATCGAAAGGTAAGCGGAAATCTCACACATGCCTCTATTTTCTTGTCCCATCACCCAGATTCTCAAAAAGTGGCCGTAACGATCGCACTAGAAGTGATGGATCAAGCTATTCAGGACGGAGTCGCTGTCTTGGAAGACAAGGCGTTGCTGTCTAATACAGATGCGCGGAGGCGATACGTCGAAAGCAAGTTATGGAGACCCGAATACAGAGAGTATGAATACGATCCCGAGGGATGCAGGTAGATGTCTGGCATTACATGACGGATGAATTTGTACAACATCGAGAGCCCTGGCGTGTCGTATATGTTCACGCAAGAATCCACAATCCACAGGATAGAGCGTGTCTTTCGTGGTCATTGTAAGCCAGTTGGCGATATCACAGGTTGTCTGGTAGACAATCTTTACATCACACCGCAGCAACAGCGCCTTGCATGATGAAGCCGAGTTGCACCATGCATTTCGCGAGATGATGGCGGCGCGGTTCAACTTCACCTTCAACAGACCGGCGTTTGGACTTTTGGCAAGATGACTCCCAGAACATCATAAATCCAAAAGTTCACCGCGAATCGTTACAACTGCAAGCTCAAGTTAACTTGCGTTCAGCTTTGCGTCCTGTGCAAAATCACGCGGGGCACATCACGAGAGTTATGTCAGTTCGAAATGTGTTCCAGCAACACAAGTCAACCTTGCATCAGACTGAGAAAAGGATGCACTACATCTCATTCGATGCTCTCATGCGATGAGTTGCGAAAGCCATTTGGAAAGAGTGCGTACATTGCATTTGATAACGAACAGGAAAATCTACTCTGAGTACAGGGAAACAGGAGGCTATACAAGGAAACAAGTTCATGACAACCATGGGGTCAAGCCTTTTCAGGTTGTCGTGGTGCTGGTCATCTACCAGGGGAGGGGTTCTGTAGAGCCATGGCCCCAGAACTTCCCGCCGTGCTCTTCCCGGGTAGAACGGTCGATCAGGTCGACGTATTCTCTTGCGCTCTGCTCGGGCGTGATCGCGCGTGGCATGTTCGGGATATGGGAGTACGCTTGGGGGTCTTTCGGGCCCATGTCGGTCATGACGAGTCCTAGCGGGGCAAGGGGCGGGGGGGGCGGCAAATGATTCGACAGACAAAGAAGGGGGATGAGTAAGCGGGTGAGGAGAAGGAAAGGGAAAGGGGAAGGGCCTACCAGGGTGGTACGGAATGACGACGGCTCCGACGTCCTCCGTCTGATGATGCATCGCCAGAGCGAGGTAATTCACCGCTACCTTGCTAACCCCATACGGCGCGGCGATGAACGAGTCCAAGAACCCGCCAAGGGATGCGATGAGGGACGAAGTGATGAAGAATTTCGGGGACGGGAGGGAGGGGTTCGCGCTTCGGGAGGCGATGAGCAACGGATACGTCGCTTGGTACAGGTACAGCGGGCCGAGGGTGTTAACTTCAAAGGTCTGTTTGTAGGTGCTGCTGGCGTCTGTGTGGACGGGTGCGGCGCCAAACGCGATGCCTGCAGTAGCGGGGAGAGTCAGTGTCCTGCAACAAGTCTGGCTACGCCAAAGGGACCTCTAAGATCCCGGAGATGTGGAAGACTCACCGGCATTGGCGACAACCACGTCCAACCTATCGGTGACCTTGTTGACCTCCTCTACGGCCTGCTTGTTGCTTTCCTCATCATCGGCAACAAGCTTGATAACACGGACGTTGGGGTGTTTCTTCGCGAGGTCATTCAGCTCGGTCGCGTTGGCCGGGTCCCGTGCACCGGCGAAAATGACGGCAGAAGGGGTCCGTTCGAGAACGGCCGGGATGAGACTGAATCCAATGCCCCGGTTCGCGCCGGAGACTGAGGAGGTGGGGGAGTCAGCCAAAGTAACGGCAAGGCCGACGCAGCAGAGCACATACTGAGAACAAAATGCCCCTGTTGCGCTGCAGTCATGATGACGCGCGTGCGGTGGGGTGAGCAGTGGGTGCCAGCGATCTCATCCGTCCTTTATGTATTCGGTAAGCGACACCATCCATACAATCTGAAACGCACGGTTGATTGGTCATTCTTACCCCTAGCACCCAGTCTGAAACGCACGGATGAGTCATGAAACGCATTGCGCATCAGTCACGTGACAGTCGTGCCCATGACCAAGCAACTGGACGAGTGGAGGCCACGGGGAAGTCCCCCGACATGGGCGTGAATGTAACATATGGCCTTGCGCGATCCTATCGTTGATCGTGCGCGACCCTATCGTTGATCGTGCGCGACGGTCGAGTATGCCGTGTCACACTCTCATGCAAAGCGGAGACCATAAACAGATCATGCGCAACACCCGGTAGTATCACGGCCCAGCAAGATCCCCCGGTTACACTGCCCACTACCGACCCCATCCCATCATCGCGCCGTGCATCATCCCTTGCTGCTGCCCCTGTCCGCTCTCTTGCGTCTGCATCTGTCCGTGACCCACAACAGCCGGCTGTCCACCGAAATATCCTGCCCCTCCCATTCCCCCTCCAACGTGCTGCACGGGTGCAAACGGAGAATTCGGAGTCCCGCCGGTAGTGCCGGCGAGTATGAATGGTGATATTTGGTTAGGGGGCGGGTACGGATATACGTTGGGATACGGCATGCTAGATGCCGGCGTTCCTGGTCCCACTCCCATGCCCATGCCCATCCCTATCCCCATCATCGCTACTCCTGGTCCCGGTCCCATTCCGGGCATGGAAGACCCCACGATCGATGCCTGTGCCGGATACCCTGTTCCGACGGTGGAGGGGTAACCTTGCTGTTGTTGCTGTTGCAGATGCTGATATTGCTGTTGTTGCTGATGTGCCTGCTGATATTGAGGCTGGGCATACAATTGGTTCATAAACGGGTTGAATGGATTCCCAGGCATCCCCGTCGCTGTCGCTGTCGCGATGGCCGGCCCGTTGTTATGATGCATATGCATGTTGCTCATGATTCCTGACGGCGTCTGCTGGGCCTCAGTCCGTTCAGAGGTACCCACATTGATGAGCGGTGTCGGATTTTGAGGTCCTTTATCCGATGTGTCTTTCGCGTTTCCCATCCCGTTGCTGCGGGGAGTCTCAGACGTTGGCGGCGGTGGTGGTGGTGGTGTCGCCTTGCTTGGCGTGTCGCTCTTGTACGAAAGGCCCTTGGGAGCCTTGGTGACAGGCGGCAACCGAATCCCTCCCGTGCCATCATCACGATCGCGAGGGTTTAGAGTGCCGAGGTACTGTTCATCGTCCGCTTCATGCATGCCCAACAGCCTGCCCGCTTTCTTCCCTGTCTTTCCAGAGCTGGAAGCAGGGGCGAAGGACATCAAATCTGCCCAATTCGCATCGACGTGAGCCCGCGTTGCTGTTCTCTTTCCGGATGATGATGGTCCCGCCATGGGATAGGTGTCGACTTGGCGGCCATCGCCGTTCGAGGGCGGATAGTCCTGGGTGGGAATGAGGAGCGGGTTGGACGTGTACGGATCAAGATTGGATGCTGCCGCCGAGGAGTGCTTGCGTGGTGGGACGTTGTATGACCGCGGCGGTTCGGCCCTTGTCGTCCGATTCGGGGCGTGGACCGTCACTACAGCGTCTGCACGAAACGCCCCTTGCTCGTATTTCCTCCTGATAAACTTCTCCATCTCGCCCTCCCGATCTTTCCACCCCTCGGTGCTAACGGGCACCGGATTCCTTCCCTCATCAGGATTCCACTCGGCGTTGCCCCTGACATTGCCCACTTTGCGCATCTGCTCGACCATTTCCCGCGTCCAGGTGTCCATGGAGACGGATTTGACGCGGGAGGTGTGGGTTCCGAGGGAGCGGTGTATGGAAGCACATTGGACGCAGAGGAAGATGCCGAGGTTTATGGAAGCCCAGCGTGGGGCGGCGGCCTTGCAGTCTGCGCAGATATCTAGGGGAAGGCGTCGTCAGCAAGGACACGGGAAGAGCGGGACCCGCACTGACTGTTCCCGGGCTCCTGGAGGAGCTGCTCGAGCTGACGCTCCTGTCTGCTCTGTGTGTGGGCCATGGCGGGAGGGGATAGGGGTGCTCGGCACGACACGGTCATCATCTGCTAGATCACGCTTGCCATTTATAATCGACGTGAAT
This sequence comes from Naganishia cerealis, assembly GCA_030039265.1. Classification (NCBI taxonomy): domain Eukaryota; kingdom Fungi; phylum Basidiomycota; class Tremellomycetes; order Filobasidiales; family Filobasidiaceae; genus Naganishia; species Naganishia cerealis. Next base: position 134,762 of record JASBWR010000031.1, on the reverse strand, counting down.
CTGCCGGGTTTTGCTTCCGCGCGAGGCTCACGGCGGGAGCTCCAGACAGCAAGAGGTGCGGTTCACACGGGTGTATAAAGTACAACAATCAAGCAGTTTCCCATCGTGCTTCCTCTAGTCGCCCCTCTTGCACACTAAATCTTCCCGTCATGGTTCAGCTCCGGCATGACACGAACGACACGCCCTTCATTCTTGGCATGTTTCTTCAGCCTGTGCCGAGCAGTCATACCAAGTGAGTGGCAAATAGGGACACGGATTCCCGAGGTGGACGACCTACTTCTCCAAAAGACTAGTGCCTTGCCATCGCTCCGGAGGTGTCCGCTTTTCAACAGCCCAGTAAAAGATATCCCAATCGGGCTCATCGAGGAGCTACGGCACGCACAAATGCGCACGTCAGCCATCCTTTTGCTTCCCTCACCTTTCCTTTGACCCGCAACCTTGACTCACCTTGTCAAACGCCTTCATCTCCTCCTCACTCATCGTCGGCAAAAACTCTTTCGCAAATGTACTCAATATCAGATCCGTCTCCAACGTCCCTCGCTTCCTCGTTTGATACACCAAACGCGCACGCAGCGTTTCCACATTCTCTCCAGTCCTATCGAGCGGTTGAGGGAGAGACAGTTCCTCGTCCAATTGATCCAGAGAGGTTTGTCCCCTCCCCTTCTGCGCAACAGGCTCATCCGCGAGACCCGGCTGGCTGAGCGGTAAAGGGTAAGGATCTGTTTTCGCAGATGGACGCTCGGACGGTGGAGTCGGTTTCGCTTGGTGAACTTGTCTGGCAGGCACAAAGGCCGTCTGCCGGGCGACAAGGCGCGGTGCTGTTCTCAGAATGCGGGATAACATGATATGCTGGTCTTGTCGGGTCTTTTCGGGCAGCGTTGACCACAATCCGCGCTCATAAGATCCGATCTGGCGTGTCTGCCTGGCCGCGATCGACCACACCTCCTGTCGCCGGGCGCCGGGGTAACAACCCTCGCTTACGTAATCACACGCCCGGATTTACTCGGTAGCCGTGTTGGCATTTTCTTTCCGCGGGCCGTGGGGAAGGCAGCCTGGCTTGGTGACGAGCTATACATCAGCCCACTCGCTCGACTTGAGTCCTCCTCCCCGCTGCCTCCCGCCCCTATCCCCTCTCCTCGCCATCATACATCATGTTCTCTCGAAGCTTCAAGGCATCAAAGTCCGCGCTCAGGGTGCGTTTTCAACTCGTGCATATCCTCCCTCGCGCGCTCATCTCCCTCCCTTTCTCCTCCCTTGTTCCCCGTTCGTGCAGTCGGCCACCAACGCCCAGCAGCGCCGACAGCTCTCCATCCATGAATACCAATCCGTCGAATTATTAAACTCGTATGGTATCCCTACGCCCAAGTCCAAAGCGGCATTCTCTGCTGCTGAAGCTGAACAAGTAGCCAAGACTTTCGGTACGTTACTCTGCGTGCCCTGCTGTTCCTACGACCGCTCATCTGACCACAACTGTCTCCCTCCCTCACAGGCTCACCGGAACTCGTCATCAAGGCCCAGGTACTCGCAGGTGGTCGAGGAAAGGGTCACTTTGACTCTGGGTTCCAGGGTGGTGTGCACATGGTGGATTCCCCAAAACAGGCCAAAGATTTCGCTGGCAAGATGATTGGCGCGAAATTGATCACCAAGCAGACAGGTGCTGGTGGAAGGCTGTGCAATGCTGTGAGTGCTGCTTCGTCTTCGCTGGCGCAAGGCGATAGGAGCTGATACAAGGCTGCTCGTACGCGCAGGTTATGTTGGCCGAACGAATGCCCCCTCAGAAGGAATACTACGCCGCCGTGCTCAACGACCGGGCACAAGGCTGCCCCGTCCTCGTCACTTCCTCGCAAGGCGGTATGAACATTGAAGAAGTCGCACACGACACCCCTGACGCGATCATCACCACTCCCTTGGATTTCAAAACCGGTATCTCGCACGACGATGCCGTCGCTCTTGCCGGTAAACTCGGATTCGCTCCTGAAGCCCGAGAAAACGCCGCCAAAGTGTTCCAGAAACTGTACCAGATCTTTGCGGAAAAAGATGCCACGCAGATCGAAATCAACCCCCTTGCTGAGCTTTCCAACGGTGACGTTCTCTGTATGGACGCCAAGTTTGGGTTTGACGACAATGCCGATTTCCGACAGAAAGATATTTTCAAGTTGCGTGATACGACACAGGAGGATGCCCAAGAGGTCGAGGCCGCCGAGTACGGACTCAACTTTATCAAGCTCGACGGAAACATTGGGTGTCTCGTGAACGGTGCTGGTTTGGCCATGGCAACCATGGACGTGCTCAAGCTCAACGGTGGTGATCCGGCAAACTTCTTGGACGTCGGTGGAGGTGCCACTGCCGAGGCCGTGAAAAAGGCGTTTGAACTCTTGTTGAGCGAGAAGAAAGTAAAGAGTATCTTTGTGAACATCTTCGGTGGTATCATGCGATGTGACGTGAGTTCAGTTTGCCATGTGGCTCAAGCCAAGTAAACTAATCCCTCCCTCTCCTTTTCACACCTCAGGTCATCGCCGAAGGAATCATCAAGGCCACCAAGGAACTTCAATTGACCATCCCCTTGATTGTCCGATTGCAGGGAACCAAGGAAGCCGAGGCGAAGAAGATGATCAACGAAAGCGGTCTCAAGATCTACCCCTTCGGTAAGTCTCCCTTCCGGATTGTGCATCATGAAGTCACCCATCGCTGATCCCGCTTCCTCGTAGATGGTTTGGACGAGGCCGCCGCCAAGGCCGTCGAGATGGCCAAGTAAGGCTGGATCGTGGGCGCGGGAGGGAGTTGAGCGATATGTGCGAGTTTGGGTGTCCCATGTAGTGTGGAAGCCCCGATATCATAACGGCGCATATCCCCTGTATACCTATCTATTGTGCTCAGTATGGATGGTCTGAGTAGCGGCGCCCGGGCGGGACAGGCGCGTTTCAGGGGAAGGACGTGTCGTATGTTTTGCGTTTCAGGTTGCTTCCGGCGATGGCCGCTCTTCCGGCACATTCTTCCAGCTATTCTTCCCGCCACCCTCCCGGCGCTTTCTTCCCGCCACCCTCCCGGCGCTTTCTTCCCGCCACCCTCCCGCGCTATTCTTCCCCGCCACCACCCTTCCCCACTCCCCGCCCCGCCATGCCCCCCTTCTGCTCCTTCGCCCCCTTCTGCTCGTCCCCCTCCGCCATCAACCCTGCATTCGCCATCGACATCTCCTCCCCATTGCCGCATTGCAACCTCTTCTTCTCCTCCCTTCTCCACATTTCATCACCGCCAGCCCTACCACGGCTCTTCTCCCTTCCGATTCAAGTCCCACACGGCGCCCAAATCAATTCGAATTCCTCCTCCTCGGAGACCGCCGGCAGCGGACCAGTGACAGAGTTTTCAAACCCGGATGATCCCATAGTGAAAAGGTACCTCAGTAGAGCAGGCTCGGGTGTCGGTGTCAGCTGCGACGTTGGGCGGATAGGGGTCGAAGGGAGCTTGGGAGATGTCGGTAAGCCATGGCAAACGGATGAGCGATCATCTCCTGTCGGCCGAGATGCATTACACGTAAAATGCTCGTTCCCTTATTCTTTGCCCGAAATACAGCCCAGATAATCTCTTGCGCCATATGCTTCCTCTTCGTGCTGTACCTCATTCGGCGATCCATGCGCCGTGTTGCGGCAGTCGGTCGAGCAGAAATGGTCCACCTCTTCTGTGTGAGTACGACATGATTTTCCTCTGCAATCGCGATGACGAACCAGTGTGCGGTGATCTAGACTTAGGGCAGACGGACTGACTGTGAAATACCCTTCATTCTACGTCAGATTTGCGCCGTGACGTTGCTCCTCAAGATTTTGACCACTGGAAATGTCCTGGAACAAGGCAAGCACCAAGTCGCCTATACAGCGCTCGCTGGTTGATTCTGCTGATCGCTTTCTACAACGTTGACTAGGTAATGCCGCAATATCGGTGCTCTCTGCTGTGCACCTGGGCCTGGTAGCGCTCTCCGCCTGGCTTCTGGTATCGAACGCCCTGGTTGGCCTGCAGCTAGTTGAGTCAGTCTGAGCGTATTTAATCTAGCTGGCATTTGCCTGAAATTTTGACGGCGACCAACCTGCCTTTTTGCGTTGCGTTACGTTGTTTTGTTTCTGCTAGGGATGGAGCCGCTTCCTCCCTTCTCATTATATACTCTGGAGGAGCTGTACTCTTCACAATAACAAGCTACTTCGCGCTCGACCAAGCATTTGGCATCAGTCATCTTTTCGTTCTGGAGCGTTTTACTGCCGAAGAGAGGGATCTGTGGAACATTGCGCTGATGTTTTTGGCGGTGTTCTGGCCATACGCGTAAGTCCTCTCCTCTCGCTCGGCTTATAATATTATCGGTCAATTGACTCATCGAGAGTCGAACTCCGATCCAGAGCCGTGATGTTCTACTTTTCGAGTATGATGTTCGTCGTGTACTTTCGTCTGCACGAAACAGCTCCGCTCAGTACGTAATGTAATCGTTGGTAATGCGGATAGGGCAACTGATGAAGAACATCGTCTGACCGTTCATCGTGAAGAATGGTTCCTGCTATCTTTTATGCTATTCGCAGGCGCGCAGGCAGTTCAAGTCCTCGCTTCTCATGCTCTCTGCAAGGTAAGCGAAATAAACCAAACGTGGCAGGAGGTTTACAGGCGGTCTTTTCCGGAACATCATGTCAACTAATACAGCCAAGTGAAATGCTTCTCTTGATAGGCATCTGACGCTCGTCTTACAGCGGGATTCCTCAACACCTTGTTGGAGACAGCCGCACTTGGAATCTTGTTTATAGCATGGCGGGTAAGCACTTCCATAATTCTGAAGAAGCAAGGAAGAGCGGTTCCACTGAATGACTTTGTAATCTGACACAGTCTATTACAGAGGACGATTGGTATGAGGATGTGTATGGAAAACATCTGGAAGGCGCAAAATATACCGATGAAGATCCGATGTATCAGAACTAGGTGGCTGCGGAAACAAGTCACTAGCTAGCTGCGACTGCTGGCTGCCTGTGACATAAGGGTTATAGGCAGGCATCACATTTTTCCATCTCCTTGGTTGTATGAAATAGAAGCTGACAATGGCGTGCCTAGCGCGTCTCGGACATGTCAGGAATCTTGAAGGATATTTATCGTCATATGTGTTTTCATTGATCTTATTTCCAGTCGCCCTTCTTCACGAGTCTTCCATGACGGCAAGCGATTTTTCACGAAGGAAAGATTGTTGATTGCTTCACGGTGAGAACTAATTTCGAGCATGCTCGGACTCTTGAGGCTTAAGAATGTAACGTTATTGTTCTCGGGGTAGGCAGTCCTCTCGAGGAGGGTTGAGAGCGAGAAGGTCGCAGTCTGAGTTCGCGATCCCGTACACGAATGTAACAAGAGAGATAAGTTCTGCATAGCGTGTGCTTGCGACGCTACTCTTGTGCCACCAGCCAACCAAGTTGTCATGGGGGTATACATCCATCAGAAGAAATATTGATCCGAAGCACTTTGTACAATCATATCAAAGGCGCCTTTAGGTGGATCATTCAGGGTGGTAATGACATGCCTGACACGGGCCTTACCCCTGGCCATATTATCTTTACCCAAGTTGCTATCAGGGGAGCTCTTGGCTCCTCAAAATCTGCTCATAACTCTATTCACTCTGATCATCGCTCTCTCCAGCCGATACGTTTGATGACTCCTCCTCCTCTACTACGACGCCGCGACGTGCTGTGATAGCAAATACCAAGTAAAAGATATTCGTTAAGCGCAATCTTCAATGCCGACGAGTTTTACTGAGGAAGACTTACCTTTCCTGGCAGCTGTAGCCCGCGGCTGGATTGGCTTTACGGCCGCTTTACGTTTAGCCTTATTTGTCGTCTTTACCGCGGCGGCCTCCAGAGCTTGGTCCTCTTCTCCCTTTGCTTTGTGCTCAGCCAAGATCTGCACCAAAGGCGAGGGTCCCTCAAAGTCAGAACGGTAACAGGTTAAAGGCACCTGTCTCCCTCAGAAACCATACCTGTTCAAACTCCCGCAACTCGGCTTCAGGCTTTCCACTCTGCTTGTTGGATTTTGCCTGATTGGGGGAAACTGTAAGTATCGTTGAATTCAGGTCGGTATGAGAGTCTCTCACCTTGACCAGGATTTCGTTGAAGCGCTTGTAGACCGTCTCTTCGTGCAATTTGTCCTTGTAGAACTCGAGTCTTTTCCGGTCGCTTGGTCAGCACATGATTTTGATAGGACCAAGGAGATCCAACATACCCTTCAATCAATTTCTTTACGGATCTTTCCGACTTGAAAGGCAACAGTGAAAGGCAGAATGCGATGTCACGCCACTGCCTCTCCCCCTTTGCTAGTCTAAACCTCTGACATAACTTTTCGACAATAGATTCTGCTTGCCGCTCTTTTTCGATGAAGGTAAAGATGAACCGCATCGTGGTCTCGAAGACGTCTTCCTCCACAGCGTGGTCGCCAATCGATAAATGACTAATGACATCTTGCAAGTTGTTGTAAAGGGCGTTGTCTTTTGTTGACAACTCGGTAAAGAACAATTTGGCGAGGTCGGAGATTCTGCTGTCTTCGTCTTCCAGACATTTCGCCATCTCACCCAATTGGCCCTTAACCTTGATCATACCGTTCAAGATGAGATGGGTTAACACCATCAACGTGTTCTTCTTGACCAACATATCTTGGTCAGATAGACCTTCATATAGTCTGTCGCTGTTCTGTTTTCATCAACATCTCTCGTCAGCGTTCTTCCTGGCATTCTGAAGAAACACTGCCTGACTAACCTCATCGATGATGCTCCCGAACGACACTGCGATGTCACCTAAAGCGATAACGATATTGCTTCTGATCACGGGATCTTTTGAACTTTTGAGGATCCGAAGAAGGAGCGGTAATTCATCCTCGCAGAACTGAGCACTAACGCACATCAGTTTGCTAAGTGCGAGGGTAGCAGCTTGCCTGAGAATCGACGACTAGATAAAGCTTGCTTGAGCAACGTTGCGCGTGTGGACTTCTTTCGTTTTTCGCACATACCTTGTATGGGTTTCGTGGCTCTGCAATGTGCGCAATCAAAGGGCCGTAGACTGCGAGTAGAGAGTCTTCTCCATAAAGTAATTCCTTTTCTCTGACGTTTGCTATCAGATCCCCAATGTCATCTTCAGCATTACCTGCAACTGCGTCCAGGTCGTTGTTATCCTTGTCCACCGGTTTGTCGGCAGCAGTTGCTGTGTGGATTCGTTGTCAGAAGGGCTTGTTGCTTCCATCACAACCTGAACAACTTACCTTTAGCAGCTTCATCTTTTCGTCTTTTGAATTCTCGTTCAACCAGCTCCAAGTAAACGATATGTTTGATGGCGACGTGACCAACGACAAAGATCAGTTTTGCTAGTTTGAAAGGACCTGGTGAAGAGCCTGGTGACGGGGTCGTCAAACTCCTACTGGAAACGTCATTCGAGCCGACTTCCGAAACTGGCTGTTGGGCATCAGCCGAACCGCCTTTCTGAAATGCTTGTTTATGCAGTTCCTGGATAATGCTGGTACACAGAACGTCTGGCTGTTCGCCGAGCAAGTAGATGGTGTTGATAGCTTGTTCTGCCATTCCAAACCTGTTTCCGAAGGTGATCAGCAAAGACTTGTTGTCATTCATAAACTGGTTGATACTGACCATTGACGTGATTTAATGTCGAAAAGGACCATTTGCTGCAATTTATCAAAGATGGGACTGTCCATCGGTAATCTGACAGTCTTATCCGACAAGGAGCCTATATCGCATCTTGATAAGCTTGGTTTGCAAAATGACAGAAGAACAGCGGTCTTTACCTTTGACCTTTTTCGCACTACCGCTCAGACGTTGTAGAGCGATACAAGTATATCTCGCCAGAACGAGATCGGCCTGGACAAGAAAATATGCTAGGGAAGTCAAATGAACGCGACGGATGTGGTCGAGTAGCTTACCTTGCCCAACGGGCCGAGACCAGTCTTTAACAGAGTTTCCACTCTTTCGGTCATGATTTCCCTTTTTGCCCGTGCCAGCATACCTAGAATAATGATGGCACCGCGGCGCTGAGCTCTCGGAATATCCCGTTCAGTTCCTGTAAAGCCGTAAAAGGAGGATAAGCGAACAGTTTCCATATCCTCTTTGCTCCATTCTCTTTCCCCTGATACGCACCGTAGGCCTGCCAAAGCTTGCTGATCACATCCGGATGTACTTGATCCTCTGCCATCATCGTCTTCATGAGTTCTTCCAGTGACGTCAATTCCGCTAAGGTGGCATCGTACGTGCGTCTAGCAGGAATGCGGATCAGCGAACAATTAGGAAGGAAAAGGGTCCACCACATCACGTACTCTATCATGTTCTTCGTAATCCGGTTGACATTCTCTTTGGGAGACTCGTCTGGCGATGCATCAAAGTAGAGGCTACGATACACGTCTAGCAGACTACTTCGTACACCCTTTAACTCTGTGCCTTCCTCGCTTGTGTTGTTATCTTTCGTCCAGATAAGATGAACCATTTTCTTGATACCGATCTACACGCAGTACCCACCGATAAAAGTTCAGGCTCGCAAATGGATTTCCTAGAGCGACGATGCAGGTGCTTACCTCTGCAGACGGTAGTTCGTAAATATACGCCACTCGGAAGAATTGCATAGACTCCAACACCTCGGCTTTGCTCGTGGACACCAATAATTCACTTAGAGCAGGAACGCCAGTCTGAATCAACTTGATGAAGGAGATCGCATCGGCAAAGTATTTCTTGGTCATTCGTAGGTGTCGAATTGCTTGGCCATCCTTGACGGCGGCCATTTGTTCTTTTGCGATGGCATCCAAATCCGGTACGTTGCCGGCTCGATGCGATCTTGCAGAGGGTGCATTATCGGCCGATTGATCTCCATCCGCTCGGGAGGACGGCTTGTGTGCCTCCTCGGCAGCGTCTTCCTCTTGTTGTTCCTCGCCCGCATTCCGTTTCGCAGTCTCCATCTCCTTCATATCCAAAACCTCGAGTTCCTGACAGACTCGGTCATATTTCTCCTGCCACACTTCAAGATTTAAAGTGCCACCAAGGAGTGTGCCATAAGGATGTGTTTCGAGAAGTCTACACAGCAGCTGAATGGCATTCTTTCGCACGACACTCGTCTTGTCCGTTAGACTCTGAATCGCGAGTTCTGTTTCGTGTTGTCGTATCTTCGGGAATTTGTTTGGAAGACTGACCATTAAACGTCCAGAGGTTGATGAGCATGTTATGCGAGGTTTTCAAAAACGGGGCGACGACTCACTCGCAGAGCTTGATCAGTGTCTGAAGCACTTTTGCCCGTACCCAACTGTTCAAATCCAGCAAACGCTCAAACAGAATCTCGAAAAACGACCTGATTCGTTTCTTCTGCTGATCTGCGTCTCCTTCATCACTGAGTGTCAGATCTCGGATAAGATGGCCGATGATCTCGATCAAGGCCATACGCATGGGGTGTGCCTAAACAAGGGGGATAGCTGATTTAGCAAATTGGTGCCCGGCATACCCGTTTGCCACAGGAACTCACTTCGCTCTCCAGGTGCCGCAGTAAGAGACTGATTTGTTTCATGATCATCCGAGTTGATAATTCGGACAGGCGGACAAGGAAACGAGAGAAGGCTCTGGGGCCTTTGGCGTCGGATGCCGAAAATTTCTTGGACGAGATTTCTCTGCAGGGCGCAATGATCTAAAATCGTTAAAGAGTTTGGTATTTTGGTACCTGTGAAGCGGAATCACGTACCGTAGAATCTCCTCTGTTAAACTGATATGATCAAACTCCTTTTCCAAAATATTCAGCAACTCGGCCATGGGTTCTGCTAAATGTTCGAAATAGGTGAGATTCTGCATGATCTGTGTTTGCGCGCCTGTTGAATCCCGCACTACAATTAGCTTTCGCATAGTCATCTGCATTGCCCATTGGCTACGTACCAAATGCGTGTCCATGGAATTTGACAGCAACCGTAATGACCTTGTAAATCCCCTGCTTGACCTCGGCCTTCTTCATGTGCGCTTCCGTTTCCGAGATTTGATATGCGGCTCTGGTGAAACAGCTAAAAGTGACACGCCTCACCACCGAATCAGCTCCTTACTGTTCATCGTAGGATTTTACTGTCAGTCTTACTTGACAAAAGTCTCCCTCTCTTGTGTCGTTGTCCATATTCTCTCCGTTTTCAGTCTCAAAGCTTTGTGCATGGAGGCCAGTACTATTGGAATATGGTCCGCCCACGACCAACTGGTGTCTAGTGTTCTGTTCTTGCCTGCTTTGCCCCCCCTTCCGGCCTTGATGTTTGATACAGTTAGTGAACTATACTCCTAGGATCGTGGCATGACTCACTTTGGTTGTCCGCGAAGGCACTCTAGACTCTCCCTCCTTATTGCTGTTCCTAGCAACCTTCTCCGCAGACTGCACGAACCACAGTAACAGGAATGCGTACATTTCCAGTGCTTCTCTATGCTGTGTATAAGCTGTTGGATCGGAGTCGCCGCTGCTAGTAGCTGCCTCCATGTCGCGAGTCGTTTGATCGACCTCTTGATGTAGTGCTGTTAAGGGAAAGCACCGTCAGAAGCATGTGTGCGAGACGATCATAATCTATCAACATACCGGAAGTGATCGAGTCCAACATTTTGTTGATCGTTACATCGTTCAGCTTGTCCGCATGTCTAACCAAGTATAGCTCAGTGAAAATCGGTGCCCATCTTGCGGAATGTGCCGCAGCGAGACTCACTTTAGCAGACTGCGGTAAACATCAAAAACCTCGGCGGTAACGATCGCTTCAGAGGTCTGAGCTACCGCTTCAACCGCACCTGGTAGGAAAAGCTGAAAAGCGTCAGTAACTCACGGATACACCAATTTAGCAAGCCGACTTGCTCTCGAGTGCCTGATCCACCTCCTTTGCATCTAGTGACTCGAGATCCAGTTCATTTGAGATAGCATACAGCGGCAAATCGATCGGGTTCGAGATGGCGAGAAGCTCCTCCTGCAGGTTGAAATGCGGCATGGCGCTGCCTGTGTGGGGCTTTGCGATGGATGCCGAAGGTGAGGCTGGTTGCGGAGGTGACGACGAGGCGGAGGAGGACGGGTAGAAGATGGATGAACATGGTTGTTGATCTTTTGGCTGAGCTCACGCGCCGCGCCGGCGGCCGAGAGTGGAGGCACCGCCAGCATATAGCGTATGACGAACCCCCCAGTCGCCACCGCAGCACCAGCATCCCTCCCGACCATGACACTCAGCTTCGCCGTCGCACAGACATGTCCCCTCGACGGACCCCGTACCTTCTCCTCCGAGCAACGCCACGCACACGACTTTGACGTGTTTGCAAGCATCGCCCAGAATCTGGCCACGATATCGAAAGCTGCCGAGGATGCACACGCGAACGGGTCTGATCTGGTCATATTTCCTGAATACTACACTCAAGGGTCCCTCGACGGTCGGAGTGTGAGCTTAGTTCGCTCCATTTCCATGCGCACTACTGAATCCTCCCTGTTCGGCAGTATCTGGCTGAACCCGCAGGGTATATACTGAAATACCTCCAACGACTAGCCATTCGACTGGATATCGCGATTGCGGGAACGATAGTAGAGCTCGAAGATGTTTCTGCTTCCTCCCAGCCAAATCTCTCCCCATTTCCAACTAGCGACAATGAGCAACAGGAACAGAAGACGTCACGGGACGCCTGGGCTCAGCACGTGGCCCGGATGTATCCCGAAACGTTCAACAGCACACATCCCTCCTCCACTACGCATCAGCGCTCCAACGACGAAAAAGACCTGCCGCACGACGAGTCCACAGCAACACCCGAAGCGACCTCTCGCAACTTGCTCAACGTCGCATATTTTATACAAGGTGGAACTGGCGAGGTCATTGGACGATACGTGAAAAAGAATCTATGGATTTCCGAAAGGCAAGTCTGTCTCTCTTTAACCCCACGCGCGGCATGGTAACCTCGACTAATTCTGTCCAACGCACAGAGAGTATCTCCACCCGGGGTCAGACGAACATGCCGTCTTTAAGTGGAACAACATCACCGTCGGCTTTCTAATATGTTGGGACCTCGCTCACCCTCTCGCAGCACAGACGCTCGCGAAGCAGGGCGTCGACCTGATCATCGCTCCCACATACTGGCTCGCTACCGATAGTCAACCGTGAGCGTCTCCTCACTACATCAGGTCCTTCCTCCTGCGGCTTTCGCTGACCATTGTCCTCGTCGTTGTCCAATGTTCTAGCTCGAGCAAGGCCTACGATCCCCCGGAGGACTACGAGTACCAGCTCCTCCAAGCACTCTGCTATTCACGCGCATTCGAGACAGAGACCGTGCTCGCGATGTGTAATGCCGGAGGTGACGATGCGCGTGGGCTGATGGGCGGAAGCGGTGTGTGGATGCCGTTCAAGGGGAAATTGCATGGCGAGGAATACGCTTCCAAGACAACGAGTCTCTGCTTCTACGACTTGGATCTGTCGTTGCTTGCCGTCGCACGCAACACTTACAAAATCAGGGAGGACTGGAAAACTCTGCCTTTGGAGAGACAGGCATAGAGTACGATTCGAGGTGTATACAGTCCACATCCTCTAGCATAATATCCAATGACTACAACCAGCGCAAGCTAATCTCCGTTACATAGTATCGGAGCAGGACAGTCGTCGTCAGCTTGCTTTTGCTATGCCTGGGTTCCAGCACATCTACGCCCGAATGTGATTTACGGCCGCCAGACAGAATGTTGTGGGCCCTTGCGACCGATTTCAGACGACGACAACGACAACGAACCAGGAGCGGGCGTCATGCCGCCGCTAGAGACGCCAGAAGTATGGACTAAAGGCGGCCATAACGTCGAATCTTGCTGTGCCGGCCTCGCCCCGCCGTAATTCGAATTGCCGTATCCTGCATGGGGCGAAGGCGTAGTAGCGCCGAGGAACGACGGTTGTCCAGTCAACGTTGCGCGACTCGCCGTCGGGTCCCCCGGTCCCCCAGCGCTCGTATGCGGATTAGTAGCGAGATGCGACCCGACATTATGGGACTGAGGTGGGTACTGATTATACCCCGTCGTCAGTCGTTGTTCAGTCTGCAAAGGAGCGGCGCCGGCGCCGGCGACGCCTGTAGAATACCGATGTTGTTGGTGATGGTCGTGTATCCGCAGGTCTCCAAATCCGAGAGAGCCCATATCGTCCGGTCCTGCTGGCTGCCGAAGCACGTTATTGTTGTTGGGCGGGTTCATCGGCAGCGAGGGATTGATGTGTCGATTCGGGTACATTGCCGGACCGGCGGTGGCAGGCTGTGCTTGCATGGAGTTTTGTGAGTACTGGGAGGGCGCGTAGGGTATGAACCCAGGACCTTGGTTCATGCCGCCGAGCGCCATGTTTGCGCCATACGCAGGTGCAGGTCCCACATACCCGCTTTGGGCATACCCATTGAGCTGGAGCTGCATCTGGTATTGCTGTTGCTGCATGTAATACTGCTGTTGTTGGTGTTGCTGCAGTAACTGCTGCTGCTGATACTGAATTTGTTGCTCGCGCGGCGGACGGAGAGGCTCGAATGTAGATTCACCTTTCCCGTTCCGCTTTGTCCCGCGATTGCTGCGACCGTTGGAATTAGCACTAGCGCTACGACTATTCGTCGGCAGTGTTTGTTGTTGAACTTGCGACGAGTTTTGCCGACGAGAGACTCCGACGGAAGAGGTGGATGTAGAGGACGTCACGGACGACGTAGCGCTATTGGAGCATCTGGGCACCATACTGGCCGGTTCTGTTGCGCCCAGCATTTTGGTGATGGAGCTTGGACTAGACGTCGCGGTGACGACACCATCGGCATCACTTGCCTCGCTCGCTGCAACATCGCTACCTTCCACCTCGGGCCCGAAGATCCTTTCCCGCGCTTTTCGGTACTCCTCCTCTCTCTCGCTCAACGTCCTAAGTGTTTTGGATTGCCCGGACTGACTAGATCCCGACGTCTTGGATCCTGCCGGGGTGGATGTTCCGGAAGAGGCAGGGCTGCTTCCGGGTACCGAGGGCGATGGTCGCCTCAAGATTCGAAGGGCAGCAGATGACGGTAACGCGGGAATATGTGAGGGAATCGCAGGCATGACCGTTGTCGCTGCTACGTTTCTAGATGTATAATCCTACCATCAGAAAGGCGAACATGGCCTCGAAGATGGACAACAAACTTACGCCTCATCCCATATTTTGCTATTGGAAGTCCCGCCTGACCTGTTCGCGTCCCATTCCTCGTCATCCCATGTATCAGTACTACGTCCAACGGGCTTATTAGCCTCAGCAATGGGTATTCGAGCCTCCTTGGGCCTCTGCATAAGCCTTATCGTCGGAGTTGGCAAGATCTTGCCGGATGTCACCGTTTGCGGCGGTTCTTGTAGCCGTTTTTGCTGATCACCGCTGTCGGACCCTTTACCGCTTTTCAAGATTTCAAATGAAGGATTTTCCCGTGTGACCGCTCCGACCGAAGTGGGGACGGCTGTAGAGCCATTCGCTAGTGATTCCTCAAACTCATCCTGTCGCAAAAGTAGCGTCAGCGATGACACATGCCAGGATGCCATTGATGGACCTACCTTTTCCCAATCATCCTCTTCCACAGGCTTGGGCGTGGGATTCGAATCGAATTGTTCAGCCATGATTCGCGAGCGTTCACTATCGAATTAGAGTGCGTTCAAATGGTTGAGAAGATGGGATCCTTGGTGTGGTTTCGGTGCTAGGATCGAGGCTTCAGGTTGAACGCGACATTGGGAGCTGGGTCGGGCGGTCAGAGGTTGCTGGCGGGTGCGGCCGACGGCGGGTCATCCATAGAGGGTGTGGGGGATATCAGATACCGACGAGGCTGTTGGAATGAATGGATGGACGAGGGTGTCTCACGCTCTTCTTCCTTTTCCCGTCGACAAACCTAGCCAGCGGGCCGACTCTGGCGACGAGCGGAGGTGTGCTGTTTGTTCTCCGTCGCCCCTCCCCGCCACGGACAGGATATATGCATGTACGTCGCCTCCTGTATACTATCGAACCGGTCCGCGCGGCAGACGTTGCAAAGAATGGATGGATGGATACAAACGCCGACTTTTTCCGCAGAAATTACAATCACACGCCCGCCCCGCCCCGCCCCGCCTTTATTTCACTTTCTTCTCCCCCTGAGCGACCTCCTCCTCCCCGTACCTGACCTCTCCACCGACATTCTCCTCCAGCTGCCGCCAATCACCATCGACCAACCCATCCCCGTGTCCGCCCGTGTTCTCGACTTCCTTGCCGTGGCCAAACCCGGGCCCAGAGATCTCGTCCGTGGCGCTCGCGAGAGCTTTTGCCGGATCGGCAGTGGGGAGGTCAGCGGCGGGTTTACCAGTCGGATTGGATTCACGGCGATGCGCGGTGGTGGAGAATGAGCGACTACCAGAGGCGGCGGGGGCGGCGGCGGCGGATTTATTCTTGATGCTCGACATGATGCTCGTGATATCGCTGATCAAATTCGCCCGGTTCTTAGCCTCGGTCGCGTTCCGCCCGAATGCCTTGTGAAGGTTGAGCCGTCCGCCGGTGGCAAGGTTGTCTGCATGACTGGACGACGGGGACGGGAGGAGACGCGGCTCCATGCCGATCCATCCGCGCTCACCGGGTACACGCGCACCGGCGTTCGCTTCGAGTCGAGCGGCATCGGCGGTGCGTGTAGCATAGACCTGCATGTCGAATGTGAACGAGTCGAGCGGGGAAGCTTGTTTAGCCGAAGAAGAAACCGGGCCATTCTGGTTTGCCTTTCTTGGGTCGGCGTCTGCTCGGCCCCGGGCGACAGAGGTGGAGGGCGAGAGAACGACCTTGGGTGGTTCGATAACGGCCGCGTGAAGGATCTTGAATACGGATGCGCCGCGCGTCGGGTCCGTTCGTGTATGGTCGAACGGCTCGTCAAGACCTTCATTGCTGGTGCCGTTGTGGGTGCCCTTGGCCATCGTGGCAGTAACACCGCCTAGGCCGACGGTGAATGTCTCTGCAGACACACCGCGGCCTCCGCGAGACATCATCTGGGCAGCTCGGGTATCCCGCTTGGCCATGTAGGACTGCTTGCCGGTATTAGAGGGGAGGATTCGACCGGGGTACGAGGTCAAAGTGTTGGTTTCCCGTTGAACAACGGACGGGTCCGTGAAAGGCTGCGCGCTCATCATCGGCTTGGCGTAGGCGAGACCGAACAAGTCGTGCGGCGAGGGAACGATTTCCTCGGACCGGCCCGCCTTCAACCCCGCCATCTTGGACTCGGCGATATACCTCGAATGCGTCTTGTCCCTTCGTTTCGAACTGACGGCGGCACGCAGCAAGTTGCTATCCGTGAACGCGGCGTCGGTTTTCGCGAGGTGTTGGGCGTATTCCACACGTCGGCCGCGCAATTCGTCGAGATAAGCGTGGAAGCGTTTTTCGCTCATAGCTTCGATATCCGGCATGAACGGGGCCGAAGCATCCAACATGTCGTCCCGCTTCGCGTTGCCCTCCGCGGGCTCATCGACCTTCAACTCGCTTATACTCGTGCTTTTCTTGGTCTTGACACCCCCACTGGCGAATTTCCTGTATTGATCGGCATTGTTGCGCTGGAGCTCGATAAACGACCTGGACTCGTGTTCGTCCTTGTTGACCCATCCATGTCGTCCGTCTCCCCATCGCTCGATAAACCTCGCCTCGCGTTCTCCCGATCGGTAATCGCAGTCCAAGCCCTGGCCCGCATCGAGGTTAAGCACACGCAGGTACTTTGGTCGGGGATGAACCGCCGTCGAGGAAGGCAGCGTGTACTTGAGGCCCCAGTCTCCGCGCGAGGCAGAGGGAGAAGTGTAGATCCGGCTGATGAGGGGATCGAATGTCGCGAATTTGGTCTTTGCCAGCATGGCAGAGAAGTTTTGAGCGGACATCGCTGGAGGCAGGGGGGGTGAGCGTTGCGGATGAAGGGGAAGGGAGAGGGCACATACCAGCTGGACGTATAGATTATGTCTGGCGGCTGTGTTTTCCATACTCGAGAGTAGTTTACATGGGCAGCGTCATGAGATGGAGCGAGACAGGAATCGCCCAGGTCACGTGACAGTGTAATTCACGCCATACATTCAGTCCGTAGTTCAATTCATGGCCATTACTGCAACAATCTCATACAGCAAGATAGCGGGAGGATTATACACTGCCGGGGCGGAGCGACAGCAAGCACCATCATTCTCCCTCCGTATATCTCCTCTTCCAAACTCGATCAGCCGTGACGAGCCAGTCCATGCGCTCATCATCCTCCGTCACAGGCACCGCTTCCAGCTGTGCTGCCCGTGCTCGTAGCTGTTCCCGCTCTGACACCGTCCCAGGCCGTTGCGTAGATGCGGTAGCGGCGGAAGGGGGAAAGGGAAGAACCTGTTCGACGAGGGATAGGGCGACTATGTTATCGAAACACGAACTTGTCAGCGCGAGAGCATAGTGAGGTGGAGACTGATAATTACCAAGTAACGGCGGACGTTCGCCTCGGTCAGATGCATATGCTCGATACCGCTTTATATACCGATCGTAGTATCCCTTGCCGTGTCCTAGCTGCAGTCGTGCGGTTTAGTGAGACTTTTTTCGCAGGGCAGGGAAGAAGGAGAAGTGAACGACGTACACGTTGGAAGGATGTATCAAAGCTTACGCCCGGGACAAGGATCACATCCAGCGGTGGCTGTGAATCGTCTTCCGCCATGCCTACTCGCGAGCGAGTGAGCGCAATCAGCGCTGCCCTTGCGCATTTCTCGGGGCAAGGACAGGATTGACGTACAATCTTCCCTTGCAACACTCCCCTGAACGTCTCTCCTCTCCACGCCGGCATCAGGAATCCCCCATTTATCATGCTTGAGCGCTTCCCAGTCCTGTGTAGAGTACAGACGAAGCATGCGCATGTCGTGACTCGGCGGCGGTGGTGCGTAGTGGGGTATCGAGGTGGGTGCCGGAAGTGACGGGATGATTGGGACGTATAGAGGAGTTCCTGCGAAGATGAAGAGTGAGAGATACTCCAGATGAGAAGATAAGGATCACCTACCTCTCCCCAATAGATACTTTACTATACCGTCAGTCGATAGCTCCCCCTGCTGCATGCTCAGGTAACATCCCACCGCTCTCGCTCCATCGAGTACCCCGGACTCACGCAGATGGTCGAGTACGACCTGAGCTGCACAGGACTACATGTTAGCGGATATCGAACAGCGTGTCGCCGCAACACTCGGAAAAGAAGGGCTGATTCGAGAACGTACATTGCCTCTCAATCTCTTGGACGGGGAGTGCGTGGATGCGCTGCTGCGTGACTTTGCGGAGTGCCCGCTTGAGGGCGAACGGGGTGGTGGTCATCCTGGGTGCTGTCACTTCACTGTCTCTGTCACCCATCCACCTGGAAGACGTTGGTGTGGTTGATGCACTTTCCACACCAACACCCAGGAGCCGGCTTACGTAAGCCCAAGGTGGGAAGTGGTGGGAGACTCCCTTGGGTGATAAGTGCAGCAGCGTATGTGCACCACGCCGCCTACACCCGCATCGAGAGGCACACCCTGAGCGACCCTATGAACCGCCACCACGTAGCCACGTAGCCTCTCCCACAGCCCACACAATATCTAAATTTCATCACGGTACAACCATCGGATACGCCGTTACGGTCCCTACACCCATCTCTTGGGCTCGTCTTGTTGGTCTTTGGATTCCACCGGAGGCTGTGCACGGTATTCTGGCAACTCTGCATGTGGATCCACCGCCGTCTGACCATGCCCCAACACGCCCTTATGATCCTCCCCTTCCGCGTCCAGCCTCGCACCAGCGTTATTCTTAACCACCCTGCTGTCGGTGTTGTAGTACGCGCTGTCCGCCGAGGACTGCGTCAATGATCCCTGAGAGACCCGGTGCACCAATTCTTTGCTACCCGCAACGATCCCACTGCCCAGGGCGGACCAGTCCGCGGTCTCGAGCCCTTGCACTGCGCGCTGGACGGTTTGGTTCCACCGTTCCTTTACCAGCTCGGATAGGGGGAGCTGTTGCCCGTGCTTTTCAAAGTATACCGTTTCCGAAACCACTGGGGCCGGGCGGAGGTCGAAGGAGGATGTGGGCTTATCCGACTGATGGCGCAGCGCTTGGGAACAGTCGTACAGCCTAGAGAACACAAGAAGGTGGTTAGGGGAAGAATATCGAGGTGACTTGGCCGTTCGTACGCACTCGGATCGGATAACGGCTGTCTGGTTTGCAATGTTGGAGGATACAGTATAGTACACCTAGGATATCGATGCGTGAGTGGTAGGTCTTCGAGGAGAGCAGGACGACTTACGGCGGCGGCAACCAATCCGCCTAGGGGGACCGTGACGAGAGCTGCCATCGTGAGGGACGCTGGGGGTGGCTGTGAGTGATGTGGTGGGAGGTGATCGCTAGCCCGAGGAATGAGACGAGATGAACAGAGTGCCTGGTTGGCTGCCTGGCCCGCTCGATCGCTCATGAACGCGACTGGTTCATTTGACACTGGATCCATCACAGACCCCACCATGCCTCCTGCCCTCCAACACCCAACCAGCCATGAACCGCTCCAGGGCAGCAACGCCCACAAGCACAACATCTCGCGGCGTCTCGCCCGACAACGACGACATCTTTGACGTATCCTCCACCACCAACAAGAATCCCAAACGCAAACCCAATGACGACTCGTCAAGCACTGCAAACAAGCGGAAACGAAAGACGACGGACGGAAAGGCGTCCAGGGCTACTTCTGTCTATTCTGGACGCCAAGGCTCGGTTGCCCCGTCGGAAACGACGGTCACGGCCTCGCGCAGGGGTAAAGGTAGGGGCACGGGCGGGCGAAGCTATGCGGGATCGATGCTAGATGGCGGAGGCGATGATGCTGTCTCGTCCAAAGATTTCACAGAAGACGGACGAGGAGGCGAGGAGGAAGAGGAAGAGGAGGATGAAGATGACGAGGAGGATGTCGCTGGTACCGCTGTGGACGAGTGGAATTTGAAGACGCCTATCACGTCCGAGCAGGAAGCGATTGCGCAGAGGTATCAGGAAACGCGGATACAGCTGGAACGGTCAGTACGCTCCTTTGGTCTTGCATTTGTCCGATATCAGCTCACCTCAGATCCCCGTCGAGCAGACTGAAAAAGTATATGAATCAGTCGCAGCGTGCTAGACTCGACGAGGTGCAAAGTGAGAAGGCTGGAATCACGTTCAATCATGTTCAAAGGGTACGTCATCGTGCAGTGCTGCGAAACTGCCTTACCTGTTTAACGTTGATATTGATCCAACAGCTACATCGTCAACGGTATGACGAGCTTCTCAAAGCCACGGTAGCCAAAGTAGTCGCCAAAACGGCCAACGTGTTGATTGGCGAAATCGTTGAAAAGGGTAGGCTGCTTCCTCATCATACTGTCGTATCAGCGTCTAATATATTCGCTTCACCGTGCTCGTGCGATAGCCGTCGCGACGCAGAAAGAAAAGGGCGTGACAGGTCCTCTTAGTCCAGACGATATTCGGGCAGCTCACAAGGCATTACAGGAGGTAACGATCAGAACCGGCGGAACAGGGGCAAAGTTGTCGGTCAATGGCAAAAAGAAGTCCCTCTTTGGCGGCAAGTAGATCGCCGACGACCGACGACATGACACACAAAACACATGACAGACAACACCTTTTTTGTAGCCCATACCCATCACAACGTTGTATCTCATTAATAGAAATTGCTCTCGAAGCAAGCCAAGATTGAATAATGTCTTACACAAAGCGGATCAGTCGACGAAATACAAACACTCCTCATGACGCACGGGCATTACAGGGGGATTGTGAGGGAAAACAGAGGAGGGGGATTACCATTTTCATCTTTCGCGTCCACCCTATTCATGCATCTTTTTACCACACTCGTGCACGCCTCAACTCGCCACCTAGTACCGGGGACGTTCGTAGCCACCGCCACCACCTCGCCTGTCCTCGTATCCGCCTCGGGGAGGGGCATCACGTGCCGCGTCCCTCGGGGCGTAGTCTCGCGACTCTCGAGGAGGTCGGTCGTCGTATCGAGGTCGGTCATCGTAACGGGGTCGGTCGTCGTATCCCCGGTAGTCTCGATCACGTCGATCGTCGTCTGTTTTCGCAAGTACATGATCAGCTGCAATGCGCCCCAGCAATATGGACGGATTGACTTACATCGGCGCTCGTACCCTCTCTCATAGCCTCGTTCCCTGTCGTCGTCTGAGAGGAAACAAAGAGTGATCAGTCAGAGCACGACAAATGGGTGCCTGACTTTTGCGACTTACAGCCTCGGCCAGGAGGTGCGTATCGGGAGTCGTCTATGGCACGCAAAGGAAAAGGAATCAGTCACCAGACACTCCTGTCGATTCTTGGAATCTTAATTACGAGATCGGGGCGTGTAAGGACGGTCTGACAAAAGGAATGTTACGGGTAATTTTAGCTACCTGGACACATGTCGACATGACAACTGGAAGGATGGACATACCGTCGAATCGGCCGCCTCTTACGGGGGGACCGTCGGCTGCCTTGGGAGGACCAAAGTATCGACCGGGAGTAGGAGTTCGTGCTCGCGCTCGTCGGGCCTGGTCCAGTGATGACCAAAATGATCAGTACAGGCATTCGACCTCGGGAATTTCGAAAGCCGACATACGACCTGGATTCGCAGGCACTTGCCCATGAATTCCTTGTTGTCGAGATCAGCAATTGCCTTCATAGCATCATCGTTGGTCTTCATCATGACGAAACCGAAACCTCGGGATTCCTTGGTGTGGGGGTCGTACATGACGGATGCCTTCTCAACCTGGATGTATGAAAGAAATGGTCAGCGACGAGCCGTGAAACACGAGGGTAGAGTAGCGGTATGTACAGGGCCGATCTCGCTGAAGAATCGAATCAGTTCTTCGTGGTCGATTCGCGGAGCCAAGCCGGAAACGTGCAAGTTGGTTCCGGCAACGTTCTCCGAGCCTTCCCTGTTGTAAGTAATCTTTAAGTTTCCATTCAAGCACGCCATATGCAACGGCAACGATCAACGTACCGGCCTCGCTGAACCTCTTCAGCACGTCGACCACCGTCACTGTTCTCCCAGTTCCCCTGCTGCTGCTGCTGCTGCTGCTGCCCTCCAGCCGAACCATTATTGTTCCCTTCCCACGCCGATCCGTTGCCGCCGTTCTCAGCCGCAGGGGTAGCTCCTGCTTCCCACCCTGCGCCACCTCCGGGTGCGCCAGCGGCCTCGCCTCGCGGAGACTCGGATCGTCGTGCGGTTCGACCGTCAGAGTACGGGTCGTTTCGTTCGCCTCGGTAACCTGTTGGTCAGTGACGTATGGCCGAGAAAGATACCGTGACGACGAGTAGAGTAGAGAGATGGGTGAGATGACATTACCGCGTTGTTGCGAACCGAACCGGATGATTCCCCACAAGGCAGCCATCGTGAGACGAAGACGGGCGACGAGTGATCACAAGACATGAAAGGTGAGAGCGAAGGAAGGTAGCGTCAGTCGTCATCGTTCAGAGTCAAGGTTGCAATGCGTGTCACTGAAGGTTCATCCGAGCACGGCGGGACGTGAGGAGATGATCAAACGGATAAAGGGACGCCTGGGCGAACTCGTGACGGCAGTGATGTGTGCTGCAGGCTGAGTTGTGTATTGGGGCTGGAATGACGTACCGTCTTGGTCAGACATGATGATGGTGGGTGATGATGGGGGGTGATGATGGGGATGGGGATGGGAGGAAGACGGCACAGTGTAATCTGTGGCTCCATACATCAGCCACGGCGGGTACGCGCGCCGGCGCTTTTCTCACGGTGGGCGCGCCTGACTCGGACAAGGGCACAGCTATAGGCACACAACACATAATACACCGTATCACGACTCCGTCAACACACTCTATCACGGGCTCCGGCAACACAGCCCCCGCTACTGCTTCTTCTTCCGTCCGCCCTCGAATCCGGGCCGGCCACCACCCTTCTTCTTCTCCTTGTCGCCCTTTGGCTTCAGCCCGAGCTTTTTATTCTTCCTCGCATCAATGCGCGACGTGATGTTTTCGTTTCGCTTCTTTGCCTTGACCGCTTGCGAGTTTTGCAGCTCTTCCTTTCGGTCCGACCTGGCAAAGTGTGCAGTCCGAGTGTTAGTCACCTGCGATCGCCTCGTTACGACAGACGGACAGGAAGGAAACAAGGACGTACCATTCTTTGCTAGACTTTGACTTCTGCTTGTCTACCCTCTTCGCCGCCTTCTTCAGCCTAATCTCATCGTCCCGCACTTTTCCACCCTCGGCCCTCTCCTGTGCCTTTGCCCACTTTTCCTTTTCCTCAATTTGCTTGCGCTTCTCCGCCGGTAGCTCGGCGAGCTTGGCTTTTTGGTTCTGCAGATGCGCGAGTGCTTGCGTCGGGTTGGAAATATTTTTCAGGTGCGGATTGGCCTTTGATCCGCTGGTGGACGGCAGGGCAATGGCGGCAAAGGAAACGTTGTCTTCCGGTACGGCAGGGATATTCCGTTTTGTCGGAGCGGATTTGGCCAAGGGGTCCACAATGAGCGTCGTCTAAGGAGGAATTGCAACGAGGCCGTATAAGATTGGAACTCGGCGAGGGAGGTTAGCAAAGACTAGAAACGTACCTTGCCAGTCTTTGCCGTAAAGTCGGAAACCTTCTTCTCGCCCGTCTTATCACCTTTGCCATCCTGCTTCTTCCCGTCTTTACCCTCCTTCTCCGCCCGCCGCTCCTCCTTTCTCCTATTTCGCCTGTTATCCCGCACTTCCCCACGCCGCTTTCGTCGCTCCTCGAGCATCTCATCCCGACTCGCCGCAGTCATTCCATCGTCATCCGTTCCGTTACCGTCTTCCTCTTTGTCTGCGGCGGCTTCCTTTGAATCAGACGCGTGGAGAGGCGCTTCCCGTCTGCGCTTTCGGAAAGAGTCAATCTTGTCTTGTAGCCTCTTGCGCAGGTCGGTGACAGAGGCAGCAGCGGCCATGGGGATGAGAGGTTTGTTGGCCATGGTGGCTTCGTCGTCCTGGTCCTGCGGTTGCGCCCTCGCTGCTCTTTCGGCCTGGATTTCGGGAATGGTCTTATTGTTGCTGGGGTCGAACTGAAGACAAAGCACATTGAGATTCCGTCAGTCTCGCTACAGGTGACTACCAAGTGGCTTGACGCACCTTGTCAAACTTGGCCTTCTTCCTCGTCTCTGTCAATTCGTCAGCCGATCGCTTCTTCTTGTTTCGCATCCACTTGGTATCGGCCTATCATGGGGACGAGAGAGGTGAGTCCCTGCGAAGCCAAAGATATGCGTCAAATGAGACTCACTTCTTCAGGCGTGTCGATGATATAATACTGTGCGGGAATCAAAGACAGCAGCTTGGTAAACGTCTCATCGTGCTCCTCGATGGATTTGCGCAGGTCGGACGCAGGCGCGGGTGGGCCGGCTGGGGATTGTACTGCTGCCATGGTGTGTGTTGGCGTTGTATGGGTAAGAGCACAGTGATGTTGCCGCACGTTACCAAGGCTTCTGAACACCAAGACGACGCTGGACGATCGACTCGGGCAACTTTTCTGCCTGATTCTCTGCGGCGGCCGGGTGTATTTACATTTGGGAATATACACGTCACACCGCCGCTTCTCCGGTGAAACAGGCGGCTCCTTCAGCGAATCTTTGGATATTCCGGGCTGAACTGACACGACAACTGCCAGGGACAACCAGCGGTCAGCGACGCATGGCCGGCACCATCTCCCTGAGCTCACTAAGGGCACTCGGATGTCTACGTTCCCGCCAGCGCGCGACGGGCATCCCAACGGTACACCGACTTGCTGCGAGGCCGTTTGCGCAGCTCGCTCTCAAGCCAGACGCGGAAGAGCACGATGTGTCGGAGGACAGGGTTGTCCAGCATTCAGAACACAAGGTTGAGCTTTCAGGGGGGAGGTATGGGCGGGAGTTTGTTAGCAAGCACCTGCCTACTCTGCGCGAGCTGGAATCGGGCCTGCCGAGGAACTCTGAAGTTAACGGGTATCGGAGTCGTACGTATTCCTCTATGCGTCTTATTTCTCGAACCTGTTGCTGAATAGTCTCATCCGCTACAGCATCATCGTCACCATCAAATATTCCTGGAGTGCCAGGATACCTGTCTCCTACCGCGACGTCCGACCCAGTATCTGAAATCCACGCCGCAGCGGTAAAAGACCCGAAAACTGGTCCGAGGACACGTACGAAAAGGCGCCGTGTCTTATACCACTCTTCTATGAACGCATCTCAAACCACTCCGACATGCAATAGCGACCTTGCTTCCCGCCCGGTTTCAAAAGATATCGCTCTCGCTCGTGAATTAACCCTCATATTGACTTCCAGCACGGCTGTCGCAAATCCGTTTCATGCACTCGTCCAAGCAATCGCCTACCATCGAGCGCACACCCAACATTCCTCTGTCAAGACATTCAACCTTCTTCTAGCATTCGCCGTTCGGACCCGGAATTACTACGGCCTGAGAAGGATATTGCGCGATATGCAAAGGGGGAACGTGGCATGGGACGACGGAACGAAAACGCTCGTCTTGAAAGCTGTCTTGCAGAGTCCCGGCGCTCGAGACGTCAATCTCGACATTATGGACAAACCTGCAAACGGACAACCGATTCCTCTCAATGCAAACAACCGAGCTATGGATCGTCAGACGGATACATCATCGTCGCCCAAAGGAAAAATCGATGGTCGGATTGGGTTGATACATAGGCTAGAGGCGATGCCTCCGGCTGTTGCGGACGGATATCGACAGGCAGTGCTCAACGCCGGACGATGGACTCATCAAAAGCTGCCAGTCAATAACCATCTCACGCCGTCGTCCTCGACGCCTGCTCCTTCTCTAGATTCGCCTCCTGCAAGGCGTCTATCGGTCTTGCAAAACGCGCTTGCGCCCGATAAAGCTCGATCCCTCCTTCCGCCGGACGATGTACAATTATCACCCTCCCTTTTCCTCGCCTTCCTACGGTACATCCTTGCATGCAGTCCACATACGCCATCCCTCGCCGACAGTTATACCGCGCTGATCGCACTCGATACCCCGAAAACGCGCGTCACATCCGCCGACATCCTCCACCTTGTTCATCTGTACTTGCATCCCAGCATGTACACCTACCAGCGTCCGTTTCACGTAATCACCCAGATGAGGAGTCTCACGCAAGGCACGCCGTGGGAGTTCAAGCCCACATCGGAAACACTGCAAAAGGCTCTCCTTGGACTGCGGCTTAGATGGGCAAGGGCTAGGGCTGGCATGACCTTGGTCAGACTATTTCATGGCGTGTGGGGAGGATCCATCGTCGATTTGGCATGTTGGAGAATACTAGGAAAGTACGGACTAGAGAGGGCCGACAGAAGGGTACAGGCGTATGCTTTGAAAGGAGGCATGGCTGCGTATGATCGCGAAAGGCTACACAAGGCCGCTAAGCGACGACAAGAGTCACACCGTCCGGAGGGCGACCTCGACGGCAAGCATGTCGATCCGTCAGCAAGCGCGACAATTTCCCTTGTGGATCCTTTTCTTCGTCAAGGACTTGAACGGCAGAAATGGACCAAGGTCAGAAAGGCGATTCAACGTAACCAGCGCGATGGCGCCGCTCGGTTGTCTGCGGATGAAGGAAAAGAGAAGGAATCATTGTCCACAGAGACAGCTGCTAGCGTTTTACATCAATGAAATTCTGTGCAAATATCATGATAGCCTCGTTACAACATTGTTTCGGTCAGTGACAGGCCGATGGGCGAATCCTACTGGAGAGCAAGTATGGCAGGAGTGGCGGCTTGGCCTATCTCTTGACATGCGTCCCAACACGGTGCGCTCCTGTCGGTCCTCCCTCTAGCTCGACCAAGGCGTGTGCATGTCGGTACGGAATGCCGGTTGTTGAATCGGTGTTCGTGGCGGGATATTCCCCTACCAATTCCGAATTGCGCTCATGCATACTCACCAGTCCCATCCCCGCTTCAGCCACATGTCCTTCGGAAACTCGCTGAGTTGGTGAAAGAGGTGCATTGGGGGGCAGAGGACTTGTGTTGCCTTTCTCGCCATCACCAGTCAAGCCATCGCTCCAAGTTGAGATCTCGTTGTCTACTCGATGCTGCCGAGAGTCAAGCGTATGAACAGGGATTCCATCCGCGCTGTCTCTCTGATGCGGGAAAGATCTCCTCGAATTAGTCGCGATGCGCGGTCACAATCATTGTAGAAAGGTCTTACGTGGATATAGGTGTGGGTCGTGACCTTGACCGATGTGAAGTATGGATATACGGACTCTGGGTCAGTCTGAGCGAACTCGTTCCTGGACTACGATTGAGGCGGGGTTGTTACTACTGCGTCGCTATCGCACGCCTCAACTGCTCGCGGCGTTACTTACTTGTCGAAAGGGCTGCAATATCCTAGACGTGGCTTTCTCCGGTCGTGTATCGGTCCAGACGGCGGGTGATTGTCCAGAGGACGCTGGCTTGATCCTCTCTCTAGCATTTAAATTGTGTAACAGCGAAAATGCGTATAATTTCCCCTGAAGCCTGTGTCATGCCAGTTCAAGTTTAGCCGGGTATGAATGTTTATTATAGACATCAGAGAACAGACACCAACATGATGCTATTTGGCACGAACGATGAGAGAGGTTTTTCAAATTGTCTTGCGCCTCCGTCAGTGAAAGTGAAGCGAAACTCACAAAGGCACGGACACGTAAGGCGTTTTGGGCACAATCACGTTATATTCAACGAGGTAAACGATAGCGAAGACTGTTGGCGGAAGCTGAGATTCTATATCAAAACACACATCAACGTTGCATCAACGGGCGGATGAGGTGAATACAACACCCAAACAGCACGATGACCTACGGAATGTGAAACGTATCAAACGAGTAATAATTCGGTCTGTAGTCTGCCGGAAGATAGCAAAGGGGATCAGTAACGCTCATAGCACAATCACTTCTCATTCTTACTTTCCAGCCCGTTCGTTTTCGGAGGAGGACAGTTAGGACTACGACACACGCAACATCTCAGTGTTGCCCAAGAGTGTCTATTATGAGTCGCTTGATCAAGCTTGTCTCTCACTCACTGGTTACTGTGATGGAAATGTCGCATAGGACTATGCAAGAAGACCAAACTGTTCCCGCTACGTACAGAAACTTATCTTTCCCGCTGGCAAGCGCACCTGTCAAGGAGAGATTGCTGATCAACCCACAAAGCACGTTGATGAACTACTTCAATGGGATGTACCAAGGGAATCACCGCGGACTTTGATCACGATTGTACAAGCGAAAGAGACCGATATGAGGAGGATCAGGCATGTCACAAGCAGATACGATCCCGTGCGATGTGTTTTAATTAACTATATCCGACAGAGAATGGTCAGGTGTGGAGCAATGTGAGGTGCGAGTAGGCGAAGATGTTGACTCGCCTCGAATACTACGGTGAGCGGGAAGAAGGAAGGAGGACATGACATTCGAAAAGAATCTCAGAGTCCATCTGTTGGCGAACAGCTTACCCCTTCTAACAAATAACAGTTGGACAAGAGCTGTACCGATTCCGTTTGTGATGTAGAACCAGAAGAGCTGTTCCGACGCAAAGGTTATTGTCTTGTTTAGCGCCGGTGACGATGTTGTGCGGTTCAATACGTAACGACTCACAGTTTTGATTTCCAGGAACTGGGCAAACGTTCCGTATCGGACAACAAAGAGATCAAAAGTCCAGTAAATAGCGAGGATAGAGGTAATCCTTTTGATGGCGAAAGCACCAGTCCGTTTCAGCTCTTCTTGGTTGGCGAAGTTTTCCCGACGTCTACTCACAAGTTGATCGCAACGACTCCCATCACGGCTAACTTTTGGATCCAGCTATCTTCCTTGATTCGACGGTTCCCAAAGTAAGTGCTGACTTGCATAACCACTAGACCTCTGAGTATCGAAAGACAGGTCAGCTCGCAAGTACTGGCAGGTGGGGTGACAGGCGGACTTACAGGAAAAATGCATCAAGGAACTGCTCGATGGGGTTCATTGTCAGAAAGATGCGGAAGGCCGTGAAAGACTGTGTGCGGAAGAACGCACCTGTGCAATGATGAAGGGGCCTAGACTGATCTCCTTCTTCTGTGCAAGGTATGCCCGCGCCAAGGTCTCCAAGGCAGCCTCGTCCATTTGTGGTCTTGTTTGAACTGAAGACATGTTTGCTCGAGCAGTGAAGGTAGACCATGCGAGGAGAAGGGGATGGACATATAGGTGTATATATCTCACTGGGCCCACCGTCCCCAAACATCCCAATGTGCAGTTCTGATGAAACGCACACAGCGCCATGATTCTCTGCGCTGATCACGGTGAAAGTGAGACCTGACGATCCACCGCCTGGATACCCCTGTGTTCGCGCTCAAGTCGCCACTGCAAGCGTTTGTTCAGGTATGTCGCTGAAGGTCGCTGGCTCGGGATAGCCGGATGCGGTGGTAGCCTGACATGCGCCATAGACCCATCTATGCTTGCCCTCCGCAGCGAATAGGACAGAAAAGTCGGTTCAGCGAGACCCCCTTTGCGCCGATCAGCACTTTCACGCTCGGATAAGCGGGGTCGGAAAATCAGCATATGGGTCAGAACGGTGCGGAAATTGGCTCCTGTCTCGCCCATGGCATCTTCCTACCACTCATCGTACATCACCATAGGGATCCGACGATGGCGTTTCACAGAGGTGATGCTCGGGAGCTTGCTCAAGTAGGATTGCCAGAAAGCCCCATTTACAGGATCGTTCGTCATCAAGTCCATAATACAACCGAACACAATCAAAGCTAGCGAAAATGTGAAACGCTGTACAACCCCGGTCCCCGTGAAGATCTCCTCATGAACGCTGAACCATCCGTCGAACATTACCCCCTCCCCCATTCAAACTGAGCTTGGCTGTATCAAGCTCTATATCTTCTTCGGTAATTACCACGACCTTGCCTAGCTTTCTACACAAGACCAAGCTCACATCGGATCAGCATGATGAGCTCATCTTTAAGCATTTTCACATCCGCTGAGCCCGCACTGACCTCTTCTTTTTCTTTAGCGGTTCTGGTTTCCCCTGTCTTGCAGAGGATTTTGACACTTCGTCATCAAGCTCAAGTTCAGCCATATCCTGAACAACGTCCTGAGTCTTGGTTTCTGCCAAAGGTGTTCGCGCCGCGGGTGCTTGCTGATTTGCTGCCAGTTTGTCGATTCCAGGCGTCCTCGATCCTCGCTTCGATTGCCGAGCTGACTTCTGCACCACAGCCGCTACATCCTCCTCCTCCTCCTCCTCCTCCTCCTCCTCCTCCTCCTCCTCCTCCTCCTCTTCCCGATCAGCTTCAACGGTCACTGGTTCACCCTTCGCCGTGTCCGCTGCCACAGACTTTCGCGATTTTGCAGGAGTGGTCTTGGGAGCTACACTACTTCGCCGACGACTTGGCTTGCGCGGGAGGGGTTCTTCATCGCTTGATTCTGACGCGACCTCGGTGTCCACTTCAAAGGACGAGTCCTGCTGGCTTCCGTCAAGTTCGTCCTCCTCACTATCTGGTTCCTCATCCGAATCCTCCTCTGATTCTTCCTCCGAGTCCTCATCAGACGTTTCCCCTTCGCTGGAATCGTCGGCAGCAACTTCTGCTGACAGCTCGGCTCCGGGAGAGATGGCAAGGTCATGATTGCTACTGGGAGTTCCTTGCTGGTTCTGTTCAGTAAATGTAGCGGTGGCCACAACGCCCTCTTCAGGACCATTTACATCGTTTCTAGGGCCCCCGACACTTAAAGACGCATGTTGGGTTTCCAAATTCGGAGGGGCAGAAGCTGAATCTGTAGTCGCCCTTCCCAATTGTTGAAACCGGCTCGAGGTACCAGAGTCCATATCCACGTCCCCTTCTTCAGGACACAAGAGTCCCTGGTCAGGCGGAGATTGATCGAGCGACTCTTGCAACTTGTGCTGAACGCTCGATGAGGCGGGAAGTTCTCCCATGTCTATGGGATTCGGATATAGGTTCGGGCGATAAATCGCAACAGTGGGACCTCCGGGCGGTCGAGGTGCTGGAGTTGGGCTAGCAATGCATGATCTTGACGAATTCATACCATCCGTTGCAGTGGACGCCGTTCTCCCCGAAATTTCGTCTTCGTCATCTGCCATCTAAGCATCAACCCATATTAGTCTAGTTACCAGGTTTCGTCTACCCCTCATCACTCACCAGTGACTGATCGATTGCAGCTTCTAACATACTCGAATCCGAATCCATGGTTTCGTCCATGTTGTGATACCCATCCATCCCGCGTTGCATGATGTCAATCTTCATGTCTGTCTTCAGTTCACTGGCTTCCGACTAGACACAAGGGAGTCAGGCGTCAACCCTAAAGCTGTTCTCCGCCACTTGTAACCCCGCTTACCTGCTCTTGCAATCGCTTTGCATACATGGCTTCTAATCGTTGCAAGGTCTGTGCCATTTCGACAGATGCTTCCTCTCTGATCTCTGCCTCCAAGGTCGCGTTTTTCATTTCTGCCTCGACAAGCTATCATTTGCAATGTGAGTGAGTAACGTTCAACAAGGGCATTATTCATCATCTCTATGGTGCATACCTTGACACGAAGTTCCTTGATTTCGTCAAAGAGAAACTGAACTAACAAGTCTTCCTCGTTGTCACATTCGTCCTCAGGGTCCACTAAGAACGTATGTCATGGGTCAGCTCACGATCGTCAAGAATCGAAAGTCTAACATACCTTCTTGGACTTGCAATTCCTCCTCGATGAACTGCTCCACTGGTGATGATCCTCTATCAAGCTTGGAAGGCTTGAGCACGGGAACAGGTACCCGCACCTTCATCGGGGTGACTGCGTTTCGGAAAGCATCGATTCCGCGCATGAAAGGTATACTCATCTTGTTGAATGCGGTGGTCTGGATCTCTCTCGCAATGGAGCTAAATCTCATGACGTGTGAGTTCTCGTCAAATCCAGTATCGTATGGGTTGACATGAACGATCATTACCTATGTCGTCGCAGCGTCAGGCAAATGAAAATCAAAATCATTCTTTCGCCAGCAGACTTACTGCTCGCCCTTGTCCGGCGAAGAAGCCTTGGAACATCTCGGTCAAT
Organism: Naganishia cerealis; assembly: GCA_030039265.1. Lineage (NCBI taxonomy): Eukaryota > Fungi > Basidiomycota > Tremellomycetes > Filobasidiales > Filobasidiaceae > Naganishia > Naganishia cerealis. The sequence goes on along the minus strand of JASBWR010000031.1, from coordinate 102,771 downwards.
TTCGAGTGGCGGAAAGGGACAATGGCGGGCTTTCGCCTTCCCTGCATAGTCTTGTCCGCCAACAATGCTTGATTCGCCCGTAGAGTTTCCATGCATTGCCCTAGAGTCTGCATCGGCAAAAAAAGTCGTTTTAGTCGGAAAGACCTACACAACAGTCGGCTCGAGCAACTCACCATTAACGACGTATTGATATTTGCTGCTTCCCTCAATCTTTCACCCGCGTTGTGTGTGTTTTTAGTTCTCTCTGAACCCGCCAGGTCGACAATAGACAATCTGGAAACTTGAGCGGATTGAGCGTCCTGTTAGCACAATAGTCAGTCCGGTATCGCGGTGGTTATTGATGGTGGACAGGTACATACGCTTGGCGCCCCATTGTGGATCTTGACGATCTTGATGGTAAAGATGCCGTGACTTCTGCTAGAGTGCTGATTCTGGCCCGTCCCGAATACCTGACGATCAATCTGACCGAGTTTGAAGACGGCATGTGCCTCGTCTCGGGTCTTGACTCGGATCTCCTTCAGCCCAGCGACGTATTTGCCTCCATCCATGTCGTTCTTGAGTGCGAGTGCTTGACGTTTGATAACTCCATTCCCACCATTGGCCGCGGCTGCCAAACTCATACGGGTACCGAATGCTTGGCTGAAGGATCGTTGCATCACTGTTGAGGTACGGTTTGTGACGGCAGAAGGTCTTGTCGTAGGCTTGTGGGCATGCTCTTTGGAATTTGTTGTAGGAACGCTTTCTAGAAGATCAAATATCTAAGAGAATGGAGTTGTTAAGCTAAAATGAATATCATTAACGTCGGACTTTGGCTAACCTTTTCGTTATACACTTCCACATAGGACAGATAGATCGCGTATGAATAATTGCGATCCACTTTTATCGCTGTGAAACGCAAGTATTAGTCGGTCTCAAAGCCTAATTAGCCCAACAGCGTCTCACTGGTTTCATCCCTGTAGCTCTCCGTGAGTTGTCCTGTGCAATAGCCATCAGCCATCGCTTCATCCTCGGCTCTTGTGCCTATTTCGACGCCGTATTGTCGAACAGGTTTAATCTACAAGCAAGCAGTGTTATAATTTCTGATCACGGGAAACATGAGGGAACACACATACGGGAATCGTACACTCCATGCTTTCAATCGAGTTGAAGATCACGTCGATACTTCGAGGAATCATACCTCGGTCGGCACCTTGCGTCTTGTCGTCCCCGCCACCCTGTATCGTATAAGTCTTTCCGCTATTACTGACTCCATAACTAAACATGAGACCGCTTTCGCCCTGCAAAGCTTGATCCACGAGAGGCAGCGTCGTTGTCTCAAAAAACGTATTCTGAGGGGTGCCAGGACCGAAGACGTGGTTAAAGGAATATATTTGTGTCGGTTTCGGTGCTTGGTTTGGGCGTGTATAGTCCTGGGCATTCTGTGAATTAGACTTTGGTACAAGCACTGAACTCGGTAGTTTCCTACCTGCGGAGCGCGCATGATGACCTGCTTGTCCCCTTGCATCTCAAGATAAGGTTTGACTCGATCTAGTAGTTCATGTGAACTGGGTGGGGGACGGATTCTCAGGAATGCCTAGCTCAAACGTCAATGGTGAGCTCGAGATTGAGGGAAGTGTAACGCTGATCGGTTTACCTGCATCGTCTCCTTTCCGGTTTGAACCTCCGGTTTGGAAGTAGAACTCGGGGTTCGTGTATTTTTCGACATGATGTTCAAGGATGCTATGCGCTTCATCATTGGCGTCTACATACGATGGAAGAGTAAGTTACAGTCACTCAACTTGTCAACAAATCATGCTAACCTGTTTGGGATTCTCTGATACCTCTGTGACTTTCGTTCTGACGGGTACTTTCCTAGCGGTCTGAGGTAGCTTGCTAGATGCCACGATACCCTGTTGTTCAGGCGTCATGTCTTTGGAAGCCGCCGCCCTGGCCCTCGTCGTTCTGGGAGCCGGCATCGTCGCTGGGGCCTCCTTTGTCTTGCCTTTTGCGGCTGGTGTCTTTGGTATTATCGAATAGATGGGCATTGATTGGATGGTCGAATCTGGAAAAGCTCACTTGAGCAAAAATGCACGTCGCATCATGGAAGCGTCATTGTGCATATGGTTGAACGAGTTTCTACCCTGGCTACTGCTATTATCGATTGCCTGTACGGAGATGAGAAAGGGATGTCCGCGCGTGTGGGTATCCGTCATCTGTGTCCGGCATGGCTATGACGTCAGGGAGGGCCGGGGACGACGAGGACGGATCTCTTCTTTTGTGCTTATAATTGGCGTTTCATCTTGTCCCAACAATCAGCCCCTACCACCGCACCCACCCATCACACACCATGTCCGCCATCCGACAAGACCCAGCAACCGCTTCCGCCGTTCGTCAACGACAGAGCGTGAAGAATGACGCCTCCGCGAGTGATGCCCCGTGAGTCGCTTTAGGGTGGTGCTTGCGATCACCATGACTTACATCCTCGTCGTCTAGTGCATCCCTCTCCACTGACCCCCACAAAAAGGTCCCCCGAAGTGAACCCGCAATCAAACCTCCATTTGCCAAAACGTCTATGAACAAGTTGTAAGTTGACTGCCTCTCGAAGCGCACAGTGGCAGTATTCCTTACTTTTCCTCTTCCCTGCCCAGCTTGACCAACTTGCTTCTCCTTGTACTCGCTATCGCCGGTTTCTACATCTGGAGGGTTACTGTTTGGGCGCGAGACTCGGGCGGATACTGGGCCTTGATCACGGGTACTGGCTCAGCCGCCAAAGCGGCTGCTAGCTCAGCCGCAGCTGCTACGAGCATTGCGGCTGCCGCCATCACTAGTGCAACCTCCACTGCATCTGTGGGTCCCTGCTGTTCGGCTTGTAATTATCTCCTTATACTGACTAGTTTCTCTCCTCGAAACAGACTGCCGCACGAACCGCAGGCAACAAGGCTGCTGCACACGCAACATCTGGTGCTCCCGCCGACGTCCAAGCCCAGATCTTTTCGCTCGCCGCTTCTCTCGGCGTCCCTCTCGCCGACTTGTCCAATGCTATCCGACCGTTGATTGACCCCACGGTACCGAACCCCGTTGAGGAAGTAAAGAGGCTGCGGGACCAGCTCGAATTGAGCAAGAACATTCACGAGCAGACTGTGCAGCAGCATGAAGAGATCGTTGAGAAGGAGGAGGCAAAAAAGCCTAGTGTATTGGAATTGATGGAGGAGGCGTTCTTGGATTAAGCTGGGAAATGACAGCAAAGTGATATGTACGAGCAGCAATGTAATAATAGAAGTCATCCCGCAATATGTTCATAATGATTAGCTGCTATCTCTTCTTGACCGCGAAATCTTTCATCTGAAATGGTGCCGCTTGAATACGGTCCCGTCTATGCAGAGTGAACCAGCTGGAAACATATGTTACCTGCACTCGCCCAAGAAGCCCGAAGCAGCTCACGGACTTAGCGGAGTATGTAGATCAGCGGAACGCCGTTCAGCGAAAATGGTGCGCTGACAAAAGTAATCTTCCCCTTCGGATTCGAACAAATCTTTCGAAAGTCAAGCGCGACTTGCGCCTTTGACAAGCCATTTTGCGAAGCGCGCCCTCTAGCCCAGCCCTGCTCAGCCAGCTGCTCAGCCTAGTGCGATTCCGACGTCGGTTGGACGGTGTGACGGGCGGGGCGATCGCAAACGACTTGACGAGAACGGTGTGCTGGGGAGCTGTTCAGAACCGCACCCTTCGCCCTTTTCACGCCCTAGATTCCTTCGTCAAGACGTCAACTTTGGGAAGACAGTTGCAGAGATGGTGAGATTGCGCTTTTGAGCACTTCTTGTGAATGTGCTATGGTGGAATGCTGATGCTTCGCTCCGCGAAATAGGCCCCTACCGACAAGAAGGTTAGTGTTCAGTTTGGAAGATTTGGAAATGGTCGGGGTAGAGGAGGAGCGTATGAGAAGAGTTGGACAAGGGCGCAGGGGATTGCGAATCTGTGGAACAAGGTGGACTCGAGGAAGGACATGGTGCTTGGAACTGGTCGACTGGGGGTTGGGGTATGGGGAACGTTTGCCAGAAGTGAGGGATTAGCAACAAACGAGACATCAGAACGCCCAGTGCAATGCTTCTATCGGAACCACCACGATGCTCTCCACAATTTCGGATCACCCTTTCGGAAACGACAGGTCAACGCATATACTAGGGATGTTTGCGTTTTGGCCCAAGGGTATCGATGGGAAGCGACGATCAAGGAGCAGACGCGTGGAGAAGTTTGATCAGGAACAACAGGCTGACGGGCCTTCTATCCATGCTATAGACCAAGACCCGATCCGCTTTGCAGGATGTCGTGACCCGGGAGTACACCATCCACCTTCACAAGAGGGTTCACGGTGCTTCCTTCAAGAAGAGTGAGTGGTAGCATTCAATGACCGTTAAACCTGTTTCACCGCTAAATCCATTCGCTGCTTACAGGGGCACCCAAGGCCGTCAAGTCCGTCGTTGAGTTCGCTCAAAAGGCTATGGGCGTCAAGGACGTTCGAGTTAGCCCTCCCTTGAACCAGGCCATCTGGGCCCGAGGTGTTCGATCTCCCCCCAACCGAATCCGAGTCAGGTTCGAAAGGAAGCGAAACGACGACGAGAACGCCAAGGAGAAGTTGTACGTTTTGGCCAGCTACGTCGAAGGTATCACCAGCTTCAAGGTGAGTTGCGCGCGGATTCGGGATGCTCGTGAAGTGTTTCGGCCGCTGATTGAATGTCCGTGTTGCAGGGTCTCGAGACCACCGTTATCGAGGCTGACGAGGAATAAGCTTTTCGTTCCAAACTGAATCAAAAAAGTTGAAACGGTTGTGACGCGGGGCTCGCTCTTCACCCACCCTTGTTCGACAAGGATCATGTACATCTCGGATAGGATCACATATGTCATGTTCTTGTTGGGCGTTCATACTTGGCTCGTGGTGATGACGGAGCTGTGTCGAATGCAATGTGACGTTTGATCTACCCGTGTGTCATATAGGTTGGCCATTCAAATGCACGGCTATCCGGAAACTGGGGTCTTTTACATTTTGCGAAAACTCTTTCCTTATTTCCCATTCACTTCCCAGCAGTCCACGATTTCCCAGCAACGCCGCGTTCCAGAAAGCTCCTGTTAATGTCGTTGGCATTGCCTCAAGCAATTCATAATCAAGAGCAGTCGTAATCGGATTGGGTGTCGAGAGTAATAGGTCTTGGTAGTTGAACGGAATATGAAGGAGCAGCATTGGAATGCGGGATCGATTCGCTTCGAGGATGGCTGCAGGGGAGAAACCCGAGCTTGAGCATAGCAGCGCAACGGTCGGCTCGGGAACGACTGTTTGACCGAGTACTGCGTCGCCCACTCCCGCTGAGTGGTGATGTAATTCCTCCCTGAGGAAGTCATATTCTCGTCGAGCGACTCCTTCCATCTCCCTCACCAATCGTGGTCCCGGACGCTGCTTCTCCGCTTTACATTGCGCGAGTATCCGTATTCTTTTTCTGTGCAAGCCTGCTGCTTGATCCTCTCTGTTCGCTGTCCGCCGAGCATCAGGGATGTTCCACCATCCACGGAGGTCAACCCCACCGTCACCTTTCCCGCCGATTCGGACGAGCGACATGCGCATTTGTTGATGGAGAAGTCGCAAGCAGTGTAGCTCGAAACCGCTGCCGAGGATTGTGGTAGGCAGTTTCTTGAGCATGGTAGGTGACGAGCACTTAACGGAAGGAGGTTGTGATAATGCTGATCTCTGGATGAAGTGTCATGATGAGCAATGGTGTTTTAAAACAAGGAAATAGAGGTGGCATACAATCAGCCGTGCGGCGTGATCGATTTGACAAGGTTTGTCGCCCAGTATAACAGCTGGTACGGTAGAATGCTAGTCCGATTTAGAAACCCGTCAACAGCTCTAGTCGCTTCTCAGGACCTTCTGGATTGCAATTCCATATGATTAACACCATCGTGTTTATTAAACTCCTTGAGACCCGTGTTAAAATGCAAATCAGTCGTTCCCTTTGGCAACAGGGAACGCTTGAGAAGCTGCTGGAAACCAGTCATGTTATCCACGCCTGCATCTGATCACATCAAGCACATTCTGGGTACGCAACCCGCCAACCTATCCGTACAATGTAGTCTGTCTATTTTTATTCATCCCCTCCATAAACTTGAAAACCCAATCAAGGGCTCAAGAATACTGTTACACTGCGAAATGCGTGAGGCAGAAGGGAGTGTTGGCGATGACGCTTTCCAGATACGCGACTGGATGCGATGAGAAAAAAGCGAGGGAGCAAGGACGAGAGGGACTCGAACGAGATGTTTAGTCGAAGAGACCGAAACCCATGTCGTCGTCGGATCTAATTCACGGTAATGTAATGGTTAGCGACTTCACAAAAAAAACGCCTGACATGTGCTACGTACTCCTCCTTGGCTTCCTCCTTCTTCTCAGCGGGGGCCTCCTCGGTGGCAGCGGCGGCGGCACCACCGGCAGCGGCGGGAGCACCAGCGGCAGCAGGGGCACCGGCACCGGAACCGACGGCGGTCAACATGGACTTGACGTCCTTACCGTCGAGAGCCTTGGCGAGGAGGGTGGCCCAGATGGCCTCGACTTCGACCTTGGCGGCCGAGGTGAGGGCGAGGATCTTGTCACCCTGTAACGATTCCAACCAAATTCATTCCGCAATCAGTTTTCCCATCATGCGGCTGCGATTCCCCAGGTCCTCCTACATACGGTGATTTCAACACCCTCGTCGGCCAAAATTAGAGCGGCGTAGGTAGCAGCAAGCTCGGCAGTGTTAGACTAGAGGTGTTGCATATTGTCAGTCAGTGGAGATCCGGTGAGTTCGTGATGCACGACACATACCATCTTGAAAGAAGTTGTTGTTAGATGTAACGAAACGAGTCTACGGGTGTCTTTGGGAGAGAGTCTCTATGTCGATAACGGTGGGCTGAATGGTGGTTCCGCCGACTTTACGACCGACGACGGCGACGACGGCAGCAGCTCCGACTCGGACGTGCCAGTGTGCGGATTCACGTGCATGAGAGGAGGAGCCAAGAGGAAGCGCCACCGGTCTTTGCGCTTATTTGGGCTACACTCTGCGCCAAGTCTCCAAATCCCTGCACGCGCGTTTTCCAAATTTCCCCCCGCGAGATCCCCGCTGGTCCTGCGAGCGCCATCCATCCACTTGTGCACTCCCGACCACTCCGAGTTATCATCGATTCAACTTGTCCCCTGCCCACCGACTCCGACGTTCTTTTCCTCAAGGTCAACCACCCTCAACCAGAAAAGATGGCTCCCAAATCCGTTGTTGTCGCCGAACAGGTCGCCGTCCCCGAGACCTTGTTGAAGAAGAGGAGGGTCAACGAGAAGACCAGGGAGGAAAAGTTGGCCAAGGCCGCTGAAGCCAAGAAGGTGAGTTTCTGTCATCTGGAAGAGCGATGGTAGAGCACCGCGGGGGATTCGCTTTATGATGCACAAATTTCAGGCGACCGCCTCTGTCGACTAGTCCATATAGGACTCGATACCCTCGGACAATGTTGTCGAACGTTAACCATCTTTCGGGACTGAAACAAGCGAATTCCCTGCGGGGTTCAGAGAGTTATTTGCATCTCAATTTGCGCAGCAGGCTGATGGATTCATCCTTTTCCTGCAGGCCCGACAAGCTGCCCGAAAGGTCATCTTCAAGCGAGCTGACGAGTACGTCAAGGAGTACTTGGACCAGGAGAAGGAGGAGATCCGATTGAGGCGAGAAGCCCGAAAGACCGGTGACTACTATGTCCCTGCTCAGCCCAAGGTCTTCTTCGTCGTCCGAATCAAGGGGTGAGTGGCATTGCTTTACTTTGTTATTACCTTGTCGCTAATAATCTGCTCCGGATCAACAGTATCTCCAAGATCGCCCCCAAGCCCCGAAAGATCCTGCAACTTCTCCGATTGTTGCAGATCAACAACGGTGTCTTTGTTCGAGTCACCAAGGCCACTCAACAGATGCTTCGTCTCGTCGAGCCATACGTCACCTACGGGTGAGTAGTCGTTCGGTCTGTGCTGTAAAAAGCCGGGCAGAGAGCTGATTACATCTTGGCTGGGGATCAATCTACATTCGTCATTACCGCAACTTTCCGTCGTCGTTTTCTCGTCGTCGGTGACTGCAAATGCAATGTCCTGTCCTCTCCCTCGATTTTCCATCCCATAGTGAACCCAACTTGAAGGCCATCAAGGAATTGATCTACAAGCGAGGATACGCCAAGATCGACGGTCAGCGAATCCCCATCACTGACAACACTGTCATCGAGAAGAAGCTCGGCAAGCAGGGTATCATCTGTAAGTCAGCGATGTATGTGCATCATCAAATCGGCTTCTGATCATTTGGTTTGTTTCTCTTTCACAGGTGTTGAAGACTTGGTTCACGAGATCGCTACTTGCGGACCCAACTTCAAGCAGGCCACCACCTTCTTGTGGCCCTTCAAGCTCTCCAACCCCACCGGTGGATGGAGGAACCGAAAGTTCATCGGCTACGTTGAAGGCGGTGACGCCGGTAACCGAGAACAGGCTATTTCCAAGCTCATCCACCAGATGTGCTAAGCGTTTCTTTGACACGCTCGTCGTAACGTATCGCATTGCATGTGTGGTATGTTCGTAGGGAGAGAGGTGTATAGAGATAACGGCCATGGGGCCAAGTTCCTGGTTGTGCCACCTAAAAGCCGAATGTAATATTACTTGAGGGTCGGGAATCGTCACGTCCCTTGGCATGCCATCTTTATTCATCTTTTTTCCACCTCCTTGTCGTTCCTTGGCTAGCGCGGTCCGATGCGTCATCAGTTACGGACCTGTCCTTGTCCTACTGTTTGAAAGTTCATTTGTGCAGCTACAAGTACTTAGATGTCTATCACACACGTCAGTCTCCTGTCCTGCTCGGGCGTTTTAGGTTCACCAACAAGTACTAGTCGATTCCTGTACAGATGTCGTCTAGATGAGACACGCATTTCACGTTAAATGATCATCAACTGATGCAGAAGGGTACTTGAACTCATTATTTGCTGAACGATGTATCGATTCTGACCATAACACATCTCATACTTCTGATACAACGAATGTGATTGCCAATAGGTGACTCGACCTCAATGCACCCAGAGGGTACTCCGCCCAGTTGTTTTAGTTTAGCAGCCTCCCCCTCCTCGCAGAACGAGCAGGGTTCTTTCCTCCAAGCGCTCAAGTTACGCCAGATCCACACGATCAAGCCTTCACATGAAGAGCTCGTGCACCGGTGCATTCTAATCGCTCCCAGGGTCGCGGGCAAGCACCGTCGACCTGCTCCAGAGAGAGGGAGATGCTCGCGCACGCGGGTCCAGGAGGAAGAAGAGAGCGGTGCGAGGTACCTGACGTATGAGTTTGAGCGATATGGTTGAAGGAAAGCTCGCAAAAGGGCGAAAAGGGAAGCGTCAACCTAGTCGGTTATATATTGTGCAAGCTCAACGGAAAGATTTGGGTGGGGCGGAGGCACCGTCGAGATTTTGGCTGCGGTTGTGGGTATAATGACGTGGTAAGAAGATTGACAGACAGTAGAAGGTGGCGTTCTGCAGCTATCATAAGTTATTATGGAATGTGTTAGTCCAGTCAGAGACTGACACAGTAGAGCCAGCTCAAGGTGATCCGATCCACATCGATACTACGAAACATTCAAGTAAATCTTGGCATAGCAATCCATTAGGGGGAATGTACAATGCTTGCAGAAAGGCAAACAATTGACAATAGCAGTAGCTATGTGAATCTGTCTTGCGGTGGGTCACGCTGCGTTTACTTCCTTCTAGCTACCCTATGTCGCGAGCAGCATGCGAGAGTGTATCGAATATCCGACTGCCGAAATATAAAATATCAAGTATAACCTCTGGCCCTTCTTATTCGGACCTACAACAAGAAGACAGCTGACTCCACCAAGCTCTATTTGAACGCCAGCCCCCCTCATGGTATATCCCGCGTTGCATAGAATATGATCCGTATTAGGTTCAATCAATATGCAGATCGACTCCGGATTAAGAGACGCCTCTACAGCGGTTGATCGCGCTGCAAGGGGTTCTTTCAAAGACAGGTATCCGCATCCACAAGCCGTTTCAGCTAACCACCGTGCAGTGTCGAGATGAAGACTACTTCATCATTCTGCTGGATCTGGTAATCGAGTTCGCCTTCGAGTTCCCAATCGGTGTCGTTAATCAGGACCAGAATTCCTGGGCGTCTGAGTGGGTTGAAGCGCGGTAAGCAGCCAGATACATCCCGTTTCATCGCAGACAATGGTCATGCAGTGATAAGCGACTCACACTCCATCCCCATCACCAAACATCTCTACCCGCTCAGACAGCAGATTCTCCTTCATCCATTTAATAAGGTATTTGACTGTAACAGGCTTGTCGTCTCCCGCTTCACTTTCATCTTCCGATATACGTTTGGGTAATGAGACTTGATGTTTCGGTTGAGAGTTGAAAAGAAGATGAAGACCTCCACTATAGATGCAGTTACGAGAATTCAGAAACCATCAGTGTAAATGCAATATCAAGAGTATACGCTACTGACCCGAACTCAAGTTTGATCGAAATCTGCTCCACCGCCTGAGCTTTGCCCTTCGGTAGTAGTGTCACTTGATTTGTCTGTTCAACGGTCATGGTCATAGCAAAGTACGAGGGCGTCCGATAGAAGACAGCACTTATTGGTACAGAGACTCTTCCAAAACTAACCAGAACTTGGAACACTGTCCGTCCATGCTGTAGCCACCCTAGTTCCAGTCCAACTTTGTCCTTCAGTCACGTGAGCTTCCTCAACGGCGTTGAGCCTTAGCTTGGTGTCGTGCATGCTTCATCTCGGTCTTACCTCGGTCCGGACGTACGAGTACTCGTAACATAAGTCTATATAAGTAGTCAGGCATTATAGCTACCATGTCTCTCTCTCAACCCTGCCCACCTATCGCCCGTCGCTGCACAGTATGTCATCCACACATCGTGCAATTGCACCCACTCAGTGGGAATACCGGCTAGAACGCTCAGCCCATTCCGACCTGGATGGCATCCTCAACGCTGAAGATCAGAAACGCATTTCCGAATGGACGCCCTGCACCCAGTTCCCCACGGAAGTTCACTTGGAGTTGATGCAAGCTGGAATCATACCTCATCCTTACAAACACCGCAACGAACATAAAGTACAGTGGGTAGGCAAGCAGCACTGGGAGTTTAGAGCCAAACTGGATCTTGGAGCCCAGCTGAATGCACACCAAGTCTGCGAGTTGGAGCTCGAAGGGTTGGATACGTTTGTGAAGGTGTTTCTCAACGGCAATGAGATACTTACGGGAAACAACCATTTCCTACCTTACAATGTTTGTTCACAAATCGCAACTTGACCGAACTTTCCCACTTTTGACTTGAACCTCTGACATGACCCTTCCTGTTGGCCTATAGGTGCCTCTAAAACCAAAAGATCTTCGATTCAGTAACGAGTTACTCCTACGCTTTTTTCCTGCCGCAATGGCAGCCAAAGCACTTGAAGCGGAACATGGCAAGGTGAGTTGCGAATGAAGTCGGTGCGACTAGGAAAATATACTCACGTTGAACTTTCTATCATAGGTCCGAGCTGGGTCTTGCAACTTGGGAGATCCCTCCCGAGTCTACGTGCGGAAAATGCAAGCATGCTGGAGATGGGACTGGGGGCTTGAGCTGATGACAATAGGACCAGATCGCCCTATCACGCTTCACATCGCCAAAGTCAAATTCGACGAGATCCACACAAGAGCTATCGTGGCGAGGGATCTCAGTCAGCGGGAGCTCAAGGTTGATATCAAGATCGAGAACCCTCTCGAAACTCCCGTCTCTTGCCACTGCGTGTTGACAGACGGGTCTTCCAACGAAATCGTTAAAGAGGACACTGTAACATTCCAGAAACGGGATTTGGCGAATGTCATGTGGGTTTTTGGCGCTGACCAAGTAGCACTGTGGTGGCCGAACGGACAAGGGGAACAAAGGCTATATCGTTTCCAATGCACTCTGTCGAGCGAGGTTAGTGTTGTTCGGATCTGTCGTGCTGTAAACTTTCCCTCTGACTACTTGTTATCAATGTACAGCGCGGAGAACAGTTGGACCACTTTTCTCGCAATATCGGATTCCGTCGAGCGCAACTGGTACAAGATTCACTGATTGATCAACCGGGAAAGACTTTCCTGTTCGAGATCAACGGCCGACGAATTTTTGCTGGTGGTAAGCTCTATGTAGTATTCCGGGTTGAGCCATCCTACTGAAGCATTCAAGCGCGCTTCGTCTGTCCAGGCTCCAACTGGATCCCTACGGACCATATTTTACCCATGATTGAGAAATCTAGGTATAGAGCTTTACTTGAACTTGCCGTCAGTCGATGATCTCCCCGTGCTACCTACTCTTGACAACTTCAACTCAAGTTGAATCTCTCTCACTTTTGGTTACTTGCGTCAGGCTAAAGGCAATCAGAATATGATTCGTTGCTGGGGTGGCGGGGTTTATGAGCCAGGTAAGCTCGACATCACCATGACCTTCACGAAAGCCATATTGAGGGACCTTCGTCAGATTTTTTTTACGATTTGTGCGACGAGCTGGGACTTATGGTCTGGCAGGTTGGTGGACGGCAGCTTACATTGAAGTATTTGGCTACTGATGGATGACTATGCTTTCAGGACTTTCAATTCGCATGCGGCATTTACCCAGCGTACCCGGATTTTGTAAAGTCAGTCGAGAAAGAGGCTATCGCCAATGTCAAGCGACTACGCCACCATCCATCATTGGTCCTCTTCTGCGGCAACAATGAGGATTACCAACAAATTCGTCAATGGAATATCGACGAATCCCAACTGGACCCATTGCCCGCAAGGAAGATCTACGAGGATCTCTTACCCAAAGTGGTAGCAGCGTTGACGGACCCTCAAATTGCATATCACCCTGGTTCTCCCAATAAGGCTGCAGACAGGTGAGCACTTTGTTGAATCCAGGCTGCGACCTTAACGCTGTTGGTTGACAGTGGAAGCTTGATAGTTGGGCTACCGATGATCCCACCCAAGGGGACATAGTAAGTCTCTTCGCCTGAAGTCCTCTCACCCAATGTTGACGCGATGTTGAAACCGGTATAGCACCAATGGACGGTCTGGGCCCGTGAGTTGTTTCGATAGGTATAGTTCGCTTGTACCCTCTATACTGACTATGAGAACTCCAGCTCCATCCAATCCTTGGCAAAACTACGATCAGCTTGGAGGACGGTTCGTCAGTGAATTCGGAATGCCGTCGATTCCCGATATCCGCACGGTAGACTGGTGGATTGACGGTGATGAAAAGGAGCGATATTCTCAAAGCAAACTCATGCAACAACATAATCGCGCGGGAAGTCATGAACGTCGATTTGCAGTGTATATGAATGAGTTGTTCAGATTGACAGGGGATTTCGCAACGTGGGTAGTGTGTCTGTTAACGTCGGAACACGCCATCTGCTATAACACGGTTTGCCTGCGTCGCCAGGTATATCTATCATACACAGGTATTACAAGCTGAAGCTATGGCTTATGCATATCGATCCTGGCGAAGGCAATGGAAGGGACCTAGTAAAGAATATGTACGTTTTGCTGACTAGGCAAGGTATTCGACTGGGTGAGTGTGTGGCTGACTTGCGAGTCTCAGTGTGCCGGAGCACTTGTTTGGCAATTGAATGATTCGTGGCCAGGTATGTATCCTTGTTCACTCGTCATACCGAGCTCGCATGCTAATATCGTTTACAGTTTCAAGCTGGTCAATCATCGATTACTTTGTAGGTTGTCCTCAGCTTGAACGCAGAACATGGTTGTTGAATTTTTTGAAATATGTAGCTTCGGCCGAAGCCTGCATACTACAGCATCAAGAGAGAACTCGCTCCGGTATCTGTCGGTATTCAGCGCCTGGTGCTGAAGAATCGCGAAAATGACCGTCCTCGACAATTCTACGAATGTGGGTCTTCCGAAAGTGGACAGGACTGCGCCTGAGACGGTATGATCTTATCTGACCGCTTATTTCTACCTCTACTTCCAATAGACGGCGCTTTCCAATGTGCTGATGCGACAATGGACATCTGGGCGGCCAACGGTACGATGGAGGTTATCACCTGCGCATTGGAAGTATCCGCATACGATGTCGAGACCGGATGGACGTGGAGCTCGGGAAAGGGCGAAACTGTTCAACTGAAGCCAAACTCGACCACGGAATTGCGCTCAGCGATACCTGTCCCTGCGCCCTTGGTAGAACAAGCGGCTGATCCGTCCGCACCGTCTGGTAGCGTCGTTATCCGGGCAAAGTTGCGATCCGTGCAGGGTGAGCAAGGTCCAAAGGAAGAACAGGTTTTGGCCAGCAGTTGCGATTGGCCTCAGCCGTACAAGTTTATCGACTTTTCGACGCTTGCGGAACATTGTGGGCTGACGGCGCAGATCACGACCGGGAAGAAGGATGAGAGTATCATCATTCTTTCATGTGAGAAGCCTATAAAATGCCTGACTCTTGGATTGGATGAGTGGCGTCAAGGGGACGCGGAAGTGGAATTCTCCGATAACGGGGTAAGCAAGAATAGGAAGCAAGCGCTCAACTTTTTACTTGGCTGACGCTGCCTTACAATGCTCTGCGCTTGCAGATGGATCTATTCCCTGGAGATGCATATACCGTCACTGTCAGGAACCTCACAGGAAGGAGGCTCAAGGCAAGCTACGTGGGATGTGAAGGAGGAAGGAAATTGTGCTAGCGACGGAATAGGGATTATGTAAGAACAATGAAGCGGTTGCTGAGACTGTTGTATGTGGATTGACTCGCTGTAGCGATGGCTGCTGTTGGCACCATGTCCATGTCGACATGCACGAAGCGAATGCATGATATCGCCTGCACGTGCCAGCCCTACGAATGCCACGCCGCAGCAGCAGGGAAGCGAGGTTTTACGCGTCGCGCGTTGTGGACCGACACGTCTCGGGCCAGCTCATTCATGCATTCATCCACTTCATTAGTTCCATCTTCGGTTGACACCACCTATCCCCACAAGTGAGCCGTCTCTCCACCCACAACTCATTCCCGCCTGGACACAAGCATATCCAACAGTCCCTATCCAGAATGAAGGTGAGTATTGTGACATACAGACAAGGATCAACCCTAACGCTCTGGCTCTGCTCCAGGCTTTAATTCTTGTCGGCGGTTTCGGTACTCGACTTCGTCCTTTGACGTTGACCCTCCCCAAGCCCCTGGTGGAGTTCTGCAACAAGGCTATGATGTGAGTGTGCAGTTGGTGTAGTGATCCCCCATGAATTTGGCTGACTTGGCCATCCTTCCAGCCTCCATCAAATCGAGTCTCTTGTCAAGGTGAGTCCATCGGTCAAGACGTTGTGGCATTACATTTGGCTCACCATTTTTCTTTGTCAGGCTGGTGTCACTGACGTCGTTCTTGCTGTCAACTACCGGCCAGAAGTCATGGTCGCTGTCTTGAAGGAAACGGAAGAGCAATATGGTATCAACATTACTTTCAGCGTCGAAACTGAGCCCTTGGGAACGGCTGGACCGTTGGCCTTGGCCAGGGACATCCTAGGCAAGGACGACACACCCTTCTTCGTTCTTAACTCTGACGTAACTTGTACCTACCCATTCGAGCAATTCCGGTGAGTGATTGCCCATCGAACGTCTTTGTACCGATACTAAACTTGGCTCGTACTCGCTCCTCACAGAGACTTCCACATAGCTCACGGCTGTGAAGGCTCAATCATGGTGACCAAGGTTGCCGAACCTTCTGCATACGGTGTCGTCGTCACCAAGCCTGGATCCTCCATTATTGATCGATTCGTCGAAAAGCCAGTCGAGTTCGTGGGAAACCGAATCAATGCTGGTATCTACATGTTCAACCCAAGTGTATTGGACCGAATTGAGGTACGGTATGGAGAGTGGCTAAAACCTTACTGTTCTGGGAACACTGACTCTTGTTTTTCCCTCCAGCTTCGGCCCACATCGATAGAAAAGGAGGTTTTCCCCGCCGTTGCCGCCGATCACCAGCTGCATGCGTACGACCTGCAAGGTTTCTGGATGGACGTCGGTCAACCCAAGGATTACTTGTCGGGTACCTGTCTCTACCTTTCGCACCTCACCGCTACCCGTTCGCCTCTCCTTACCGATCCATCTCAGAACAAATGGGTATATGGTGGAAATGTCATGGTTGACCCTGTACGTACAGAGACATCCGGCTCAAATTGGACGTCTACTCATCCCAACACTTTGCATTGTTAGACCGCAGAAATTGACCCGTGAGTGTGTCAAATGCAACTGATGGAAAATGATATTAATCGCACCCTTCTTCCAAAAGTACTGCTCTCATTGGCCCCAACGTCGTCATCGGTCCGGGCGCCAAGATCGGTCCCGGTGTTCGTCTCCAGCGATGTGTCGTGATGAACAACGCCAACATCCGAGACCACGCCTGGATTATGAGTTCTATCATTGGCTGGAATAGCACCGTCGGTCGTTGGGTACGTATGGCATGATTTGTGCTTGAAAATCCCCGTGCCTCCTTGGGCATTAACTTGTCATTCTCGCTCTACAGTGCCGAGTGGAGAACATCACCGTCTTGGGTGATGATGTTTCCATCAAGGACGAACTATACGTCAACGGTGCATCCGTCTTGCCGCACAAGAGTGTAAGTGCACGACTCCAGTGATTGCCGCAAGCAGACTGCTAACATGTTGACGAACAGATCTCTGCGAGCATTACTGAACCTCGAATTGTCATGTGTACGTATCTAGTAGACGTCGAATGGTTCAGTTTTGCTGATCCCCGGAAATACTATAGAAATCACGCTTGACAGTTCAGGATTCTTTTAGGAAAAGGTTGCGACCTTGCATATCCGCATTATCTAGACCCATCAGTTGTTACCATTGCCTCCATGGATGTTTCTTTCACCTTCCTTCCGGGCCTGATAGATGATTTAATTTACAAGTTTGCTGTCAAGCATGAGAGCCTAGGCATACCTGCCCCGTCGACATGGTAATGCCGGCATTTTCGAGAAGGTTATCACAAGCTAGCAAAGTATCTCAAAAGTACATGTTTCTAATCGTCTTCGTCGTCGCTGATGTCTATAGCGATGGATTTCTTGCTAGCTGTCGTTCGTGATGCCCTGGTTGTGCTTTGAGTGGGTTGACTGGGAGCAACAAAGCTTAAGGCAAACTGTTCAGCGTGCGATTTCATGATCTCGGTTAATCGTAAACTCCTCACCTCAGCTGACTTTGTCTAGCTGCTGCAGGCTTCTTTGCAGGCGTCTTTTTGGTCGTTGTGGTCATCTTTTTGGGAACTGCAGATCTGCCACCAGCTCCACGTTGCGCGCGAGGCACAAACTCTTCTTCTTCTTCCTCCTCTTCATCTTCGTCATCATCCGCGAACTATCAAGCGTCACCGATGGGAATCAGCTTGATGGCATTGAAGGGCGCTCGAATAAACGCTTACCAGCGGCGTCTTCTTTTTGCTTGTTCGGACAGGAGCTGCCGTCTTTTTCGTTGTCTGCTTTTTTGCCGCGATTGTGGCTTTACCTCTTGCAGCGGGTTTGCGTCCGCTTTTAGCCGTGCTGCTCTGGGAAACGTCTGATTCTTCCACTTGCTGGGGGAAGTCGTCGTCTTCCACTGTTGAGTGCACTTGTCAATTGCAAGTTGCCAAATGGCCTGTACATACACTTACTCATACTATCGTCGCTCTGCGCTCTTTGTGTACGGGACTGACCAGTACGATGACTGGATTAGCTACCTGTTGTCGATTCAAAGACGCATGATACGTACCTTTTTCGCGGTCTTGCTCTGGGCATAAGGCTGCGTTGCGAATGCCTCCTTTTCTTTGTTGATCTATGTGCATCGAAAAGACAGCGATACGTGAGGTCCCCACGATCGGTATGGGGCCTACCCTATCGACTTACAAGTTCTCTGAACGTATCTTGATCGTCAATCGTTTCTTCTGTGCTCTTGGACTTGATGCCCTTTGCGGCGCTTTCGAGGATACTGTTTACGACGCTGGAGAGAGACCCGAGGCCGGAGTTCAGCATGGGAGACGCCTCGCGGTGGATGTATAACGACGACAACAAACGTACTCTCTGATCGCGTCCGTATCATCCTTGTCGACATATCGGGTCACCGCTTCTTCCAGCGCATTTTCAGCCAATACTTCGAGCGTCTGGGCCTCGAGGAAACGGGAGACGAGTTCGCCCATGCGAACCCGGGAAACGCCGCCCGATGTGCCGCCGCCGGCGGAGTCCATGTCTTGCATTTCGTCAAGGTCCTCTAGGTCTGGCTGATCAGCGTTGACTTTGTCATCTGCGCGCAGGAAAGGGGACATGTCATTCGATTAATTTCGGTGCTCGGCAAAGGGATACTCGGCGGAGCGCGGCGAGTGATTCACGTACGTCTTCTCACTGGTGCCTTTTTACGATAATACTGAAGCACGTCTTTCGGGTTGGCGATTCGGTCAACAAATCGTTGGCCAAATCGTCCTGCGTTCATCAATTCCTTGACACCTGTTGTCTCTACCTGAAACGCAGGATATACATTCACAAGCGGCTTTCCGGAGGAAAGGGAACGTTGGCTCTCCTACCTTGAGCCTAATCAACGGCAACATCATCTCTTGATTCTCGTCATGCTCCTGATTCTCCCAATCCTGTTCCGCCTCGACAATGAGCTCATTCACCTAACCATGACGTCCCTCGAGACAACAAATGAGCACGGGTAAGAAGCTGCGAAAGCGCGTGGATGGGTGCGTACCTTTTTCTCAAGGAAAGCCGTCACGGAATCGCGGGACTGCAAGTCCAAATCATTAACAGGATCATCTGCTTCCTCCACCATGACCACTTCCCCAATCTTGAAAGGTCGGACCGTTTTGAGCGCTATTGGCTCGATATCGAATTGATCGCCTTGGATCGAGAGAATGCCGACTTTTCTAAAAAGAACGGTGAAAACCCAACCAACCCGATGATGGCATTTCTTAGCATGACAACCGAGAAACCCACGCGCGGGCGCGCGCCTACATACTTTTGGATGGATTCACCTTGTGACAGACTAGTCGCCACTGAGCTTCCCGGTTGGGTGATATAATACCCCTTTCGGGGGACTGCTTCCGGTTCGATCCGACAATCATGTTCGTGGCCCCAGACGACTAGGTCTATCGAGTCGTCAAACATGCCCTCCGGGACGGAATTTTGTGGGCCGTGCTTGACTCTGGCGCGCACGCAGGGACGAGTCAGTCCAGGGGCCCCCGTGTGCTAGGAAGGCGTTGGGGAGCAAGACGTACCTGTTCTGATGGATAAGCAACATATTGAACCAATCTCCCTCTTCGTCCTCCTCGGGCATAAACATCCTAACACGATTACTCCTCAACTCGTAATGCATCCTAGCGTCCTTGATATTCCCAACACCGTACATGGCGAGCCTTGTCTGTCCTTTTTGCAAGAGCACGGGCTTGATTTGCATTCCATCCGATGTGGGGTCACTCGCTGCTTCGTCGGATGCGAGATGGACTTTACCAAAGTAGTTGACAAGACCGGCGACGGAGAGGACGTCCAGTGCACAGAGGGCTCCTTCCTGCGCCGGCGGGCCCCGGGAAACGTGGCGAGGATCAGTATCAAAAGTGTTGGAGAAGAGAAATCGGGGACTGAGCGTACCGGACCCGTTCCCTGTGGATCATCGTGGTTTCCGTGGATGGAGAAGACGGGAGTAGCGACGTTGAGATTCGGGTCCTCGTAGTTGATAGCGGGGAAGCTGTTGTGCGAGGCGGGGGATGTGTCAGCACGGCGCGGGGACCATACTAAATGCGGGATACTGACTGGAATCCGGCGGTCTTTCCGTCAAACGGATCACTCAGCAACTCCATCTGCAGCAAAAGCGGGAGTAAGATGGCCGCAGAAATCGCTCCAAGCCCACTGTGACAGATGACGTACCTGTACCGGCCTATCCCCCAAGGTAAACTCGCGCAGCAACGCCATGGTCTGATGCAAGCACGCCCTCGTCGGTCGGTTCTCATGGAAAAGATCGCCGGCGAGGAGGATAAAGTCGACCTGTCTTTCACGCGCAATCTCGAGGATCTCACGGAACGTGTTGATTGAATCCTGGCCGCGGATCGGGTCGGACTGGTTGTACCCTAGGTGGTTGTCCGTGGCCAGCATGATTCGGAAACAGCTGCGGGGGAGGGGCTGTTAGTGCGGCGAGTGGGACGCGGAGGGGCGGCGTGGCGAGGGGGACGCGGAGGGACGACTTACTGCTCGTCATCTGGCGTATCGATGCCCGGCGTGGCGGGCGGCGGGCTGGACATGATGCTGGCCGGGCCGAGCGGGGCAGGCGGGCGATAGGGGTTCCTGTTCATTTAGAATAGCTGCCGGATTCGCGGTGGAGGCAGGCGCGGATGCAGACTGAAACGGCCTGGTCGTAATCAACTGCCCTGCAGCAGACACGCCACCCGCCAGCCAGACAGCCTAGCCCCCGCCCGAAATGGCGTCCACCCGAACCATCGCCGCCGTGTCCCACCCGAACCGGCCCGCCATGATGGCTTCTCCAGCGGACGGGCAGGACGAACGGCTGCTCGCCCGACACGCTGCGGCCCGCTACGGCGCGACGGGCAGCACCGTCGGTTCCGATCGCTCCCAGTCCTCCGCGTCCTCCTCCGCCAGCAGCATGGGCGGGGCGAACCTCGCAGACGGTACGTCCCGCCGGTCGCATCTCCTGTCCCAGTGCTGATCCCCCTCCGCTCCGCCAGTCACGTACCGGTACATGATGTACCTCTACTGGCTGATCCCCATCACCCTCGGCCTCGCCTTTGGCAGCCTCGTCCTGCTCGGGCGATACGCGTGGTAGGGCAAAGGATCGGGACGGGGAGATCGCTAGCGCGCATGCTGACCCCTCCCCTCCCCCCGCAGGCCACCAACAGCGAAAGAGCGTTCCCTCCCCCAGCCCCCGCCGTACCCGCACCCATTCCTCCTCCAGCCATTCAGCATCGGCGTCCTCGCGAGCATCAGCGTCCAGGCCCTACGTCGGCCGATCCACCGCGGCGTACTCATCGTGTTGGACGCAGCGCTCGGAAGCACAGGATCGTCATCGTACCGTCGCCACCCCAACGCAGTAAAAGCGCGAACAATGACGGTTTTCACCCTTGTTACAAGCATACTGTACGTCTCCCCTCCGCACGCACGCACGCACGCACGCCCACGAACGTAATTCCTTGCACCACGTAGCGCAACAACCCTCCACACAACAACCCAAGAGCTCGTCCGCATTCTCACACTATACCTCATCTCCCCTCTCCCACACACATACGCAGCAGTATTCACACCGACCACCCAACTCTTCCAACAATCATACCACCTCGGCCTCGGCTGGGGCGTAGCCGAGGCGGTGTGGGGTATCGTAAAAGGCTGGTTTGCAGGGATGAGGCTATACGTCGACGTTCTCCCTGAAACCTTTTCCTCCGCACGTGAAGAGGCGGATCATGATGGGACCGGGAAAACAGCAGAACAGGGAGTCGTCGTCCGTGCCGTGCCCGCCGGGTTGGGTAACGCGGATGAGGCACTGCCAGGCGATGAACACGGGACTACGAGGGATGCTGAAGACGCCGTCGTCATCGTCGGTGATGATCAAGATACCATCACTGACGATGACGACGACGACGACGACGACGAGCAGAGCGATGCCTCGGCTGATGAAGAAGACCTAACGACCAAGATCGCGATCCTTGAACGCCTACGAGGACGTCGTGGTACGTACCTCACCGTTCCGTACACGCGCCGCGGCGGGACTTTTCCGCTGTTCTGCTAGGAGAGACGTGCTGATTCCCTTAACGTGACCAGAGCTCGAACAGATCCTTGGGATTCCTTTCCCCGTACGTACTTGGAGATCACACAATGCCACGCGCGGGTGCTAACCATTCATTCTCAACTTGAAACCCCTTTGTCCGCGCGTGCCGCACATGACAGAACATCGCGTTACCGCTACACCTATTATGGAGGCTCGACGCACTACTACTCAACCTCGGGCTAACGCTAATCCTTTCAGCGTATTGGTACAACATTGAGCCGATCTATACGAGGCACTCTCATAGGGCTCCATCCGGCGGCGATGGTCAGCGGCCTCCTTTCCCTCCCACGGCGGACGAGGGTTCCGAGCGCCACCACCACCGATTGTTCCCCCTGATTGTGTTTGCGGTGGTCGGGACGCATGTCGTCGTCAGTCTCGTCTGGTCTTTAGGCGTCCGTAAGGCCGGTATTGGCGCTGTCACGTGGGGTGTAAGTCCGGGCGCGCGCAGGGTTGGATGTGGATGCTGCATATCATCCCATCCATATGCCCATGTCGAATCTCCGACTGACAGGTTGGTTTCCAACAGAGCTTGATCGTTTCTCTCGGTGCACTTTTTGCTGGGCTCGGAGCGTAAGTGGAGGAACAGTGGTCCTACCGAATCGTGCTCATCCGTCTCTGCGGTCTTTGTATTTCAAACAGGTGGGGAGCTCTTGTATGACAGACCACGCAAACATCTTCTCACAACAGATACTATCTTGTTCAATTAAACATGTGGGGCGCATAGTATACACAAACGGATTCAATTGCAATTCTTACAGCGTCATGCGCTGGACAGTGTTCATTCACCCAAGCCTATTGTCCGCAAAAGACATCTTCTGAAAGTCCACCTGGCTAACCTTAC
Organism: Naganishia cerealis; assembly: GCA_030039265.1. Classification (NCBI taxonomy): domain Eukaryota; kingdom Fungi; phylum Basidiomycota; class Tremellomycetes; order Filobasidiales; family Filobasidiaceae; genus Naganishia; species Naganishia cerealis. Next base: position 80,118 of record JASBWR010000031.1, on the reverse strand, counting down.
CGTTCACGCCGCCGTTGGCCTGCATAGGATCGGTATCCAACGACTTGTCGTGAACGATTATCTGACCTTCCCCTTTTCCGATATCATCCCCCATCAGCATCTCCCACACCGCGCGATCGTTGTATTGCTCAAACGCTTGGCGGCCGCTTTTAGAACCGTTTCGACTGAGTCCCATGCTTTCAAGCAGGCTGACCTCGGCGTCGCCGTTGCCGCCTTGCTTCTTGGAGTGATGGCCCTCCGAAATAGGCTTACCACTCATCAGAGAGATGATCAACAACCACCGAGCCGCGTTGCCTAAGAACAATGACATCAGCCTCTGCAACACGCCGCCTTCGATATCTTCTCACCTATGGTAAAGAAATCCTCTGATGGGCTATTTTCTTCTGGGTGAACGGGTGGGTATGGAGCTCCGATGTCGCTGACATACTGGTCCGCCAGAGTATTTGCGCTAGCAGGATGAACGGGTTTCCGCGGAACTTTTTTGTCTTCGAAGCTGACAGGACTTGTACACATCGAGATCTCTGTACTGCTGGCAGGTAGGAGGTTGGAGATGAAAGGGGCAGGTCCGCTCGAAGGAAAGTGTAAACTGTCCTTCCTCGGACGGCCCGTATCGGGTTTACCGGGTCGACCAAGCGCAATTTTCCCCGTGTAGAAATCAAACAAGATATCGGCCGCCTTGGACGGTTGCCCCGGGGGAACGAGCCAGCCATTCAAGCCATCCTTGACTTGCAGCGGGATACCTGTTAGGACGGAACAGAGGTCACAATGTTACTCCGGTGCCAGTGCCCCTGGTACTGCTTACCACCGGCTGTTGTAGCGATAATCGGAATGCGTTTAAGAATCGCTTCTGATACCTTGACTTCGAAGCCTTCACGCGTCGATAATTGAGTCGCACACCATGCGCCTTGCATCAAGCAACCTAGCAGAGTATCCGAAGGTGGAGCTCGGACAATCGACACATCGGGAGCAACCAACTCATACTCTTGGCTTTGGACAATCTACACGCAGCAAACGGTCAGACAAACCCGAAACGCGTACGGAGTTTGTCACATTTACAGTATGCGCGGCTTCGTAAATTCGGGTGCCATCGGGGTCGTCAATCTTATGATTATGGAAGAGTTAGCAAGACTACGAAAACTTGAAAGCAAAGTAGACTTACGGAGCCATGGCCAACGACGATGAGCATCGGCGGCTTCTGGTCATGCTTATCCTTTCCTAGTCCTGCACTTTCAAGACGCTCCCTGAAGTCAAGGTACGCTGCAAGCAAGTCGGGGATACCTTTGGAGGGATCGAATCTCCCAACTTGAATGATGTAACCGCGTTTCCAATCCACAGTCACTTGACACTGCTGGTGCGAAATATGGTTGTATGCCTCTCGGAGATGACGAATCGCTTCTCTTCCCAAGGGCTTGTTCAATCCATCGAGAGGATCTGTCGACGGTGGCATATACAGTACAGGCATGCTGTCCTTGACGACCTGAGGGACAAACTGCTCGACGGGATGGGCAATAAACAGGTCGGTCTGCTTGACAAAGTCGAAAATGTAATTCCACACGTGAGCTTGGGGCGTTCCAGGGGTGTCTGTAAGATGGCTTTGGATCTGGATATGGCTTCGGAAGATGATTTTCGCATCCGGTCGTGAGCGCTTGATCAAGGGTATCAATGCGGTCAGCTGTGGGTCGTCGATGACGATGATTCGATCAGCAAACAGGTCATCGTCATTGGGAAGCCAAAACTTGTTGTAATTGGTTTGGATCCAGGCTTCAAAGTACCTTTTGTGGTTCGGTTCGAGATCCTTGTCGGGATCTGCGACACCTTGCAGGATGTTGTGGAAGGTTTTCGTAATGTTGAACACTTGCGGATGCCCTAAGAGAGCAGACATGAAGGGAAGGATAAGAGACGTGTTGAAACCAAAAGGTCAATTGTCATATACCGTAAGGTACTGCCCATTTCCCATCGATGCCAACCAGTCTGCCAGTTTGGAAGTGATTAGCAATGGTCCTTTATAAAAAAGGAAACTGAATTACTCACTTCCACAGCCGAACCAATGCATTCTGCAGCAGGGCAACACCACCGCCTTGAGGGGTAGCTGATAGTCTGCAGAGCTTGATATTGTTGCCCTTGACGTGACGCACAAGTGCCATGAACCTCGTCCACAGTTTTGCGCTCGTACTTTGTCGATACATGTCGAGAGTAGCAATGTGAATAAGTCCTCCAGCGTCCACTTCCACTGTTCGATCTCTCTCGTTGCATCCTACGACCACAGCCGAATGAATAGCGGGACTCAGGAATTTAATAGATTCTTTGACAGCATTTTGAGCGTAGTATTCGGATGATGGCTCAGGTAGCCCTGCGAACAACATTGTTGGACTCGGAATCAAGAACGGAATGGCCTACAAGAGGGCAAGTATGAGGAGGATTCCTGCTGCCAAGGAAGGGGGGAAAAGCTTACATTCAAATGATGATAAAAGGTCGGCAAGAAACCTGGACAGTCCTTCAAAATATGCGGCAACGGTTCCGAGACGGCAAAGATCTGGAAAACCATGGTCTTGCCTTCTGCCACCATGAGCGAGTCACGACAAATCCGCTGTGCCACCTTCTTGACCTCTTCCCAATCATCTTCTCCGCGGTCTCGACCATTTCGAAGGTCGAGCACCATCGAATCGACCCCGCTCTCGAGGTTCGAGACTCCATCGGAGAGGATGACGGCCCAGGTGAGGAGGTGTTGACCCTCCTTTAGACTGTCCTCCTCACTTCGCCTCTCCTCTTCAGGTCGATCGGCACCGAAACCGTATTCTCCAATGTAGGCCTTCATCGCTTCATAGCCACGAAGTAGGCGGAAATGTATGCCGACGTAGGTATCGTTGTGTTGTCGGGCATGTCGTACGCTGCGAGTTTTCCAGCCGTGGATCTTGGATCTGTAGGCATGCAGAGTGTCGGCATGCAGAGTGTCATGACTGGCCATGTTGGGATCGATAACTTTCCAGGGCATTGAGAGATGGTGTTTTATAACATAAACCACGCTATATATAAGCTGGGGATGTACTTCGGACGGCGAATATGACAAAACGTCAGCAAAGCCTAACTGTCCGCTGTGTAACTTACGCTTCGGACACCATTCAGCGAGGTAGTCAGCCAAATTAAGTTTATAGTGAGGGGCTTTTACGAGATTTCACAAGGTAACGGGAAGGATTTTAGCTGTGGTAGCAGCTTCAAAGCGAAATATTCCCCTCACTGTGCACCTAAAGTGTAGAAACTCCAACTTTGGTGTCGGAGAGAACAGCTTTGTTTAGTACGCCTTTACACCGCAGTCCCGGGTGTCTGCTGACGAATTCAGTGATTCGTCATCCATCACTGTAGCATCTAGTCGTTCTACATACAGTTGACATCATAATAATGAATCATGCCTGTCTGTATATCAGGACCTGTACATCCACTGCAATGCTCATAAGGCATGGGAGGCGAGGTGGGTGAGTAACTTGGTCAACGCAACATGGAGCGATACGATTATCTCAACGTTCATCGGATCAAGATATCGTATGGTAGAGAAGTAGTGGAATCGAACGGAAACCCCATTGTATGCTGTCATGAATTTAATAGCTACAACGTGACGGAAAACAACAACGCCGACTCCTTCAAATATCCGCATACAACTCAACCGCTCGAGCTGCTCCTTCTGGATTGTTAGAGAACTGCATAGGGGTCCAAGAATTGAAAGGGAAACCCACTTAGTGAGCAAGAGCCCGTAGCAGTGTTCCGAAAGGGCTTACGTCAAGTTCTAATCAGTACCAGAGCTCTCCGCTCAGTGGGAGCAACCGCAGGAGGAGGAAGTAGCACAGGATCCGCTGTTACAGCCAGAGCAAGAACACCCGGACTGGTTTCGTGGAAGCAGAGGTACGAAGAAGCAGGGTTAGGAGGACGCTATAATATGAGAACGCTTTGATGTCAGACAACAGGAGACTTACAGCGATGCAGGTAGGGCATGAACTGTTGGGCTCAGACATCTTGCGAGTTGGTGTTAGAATATTGAAGAACCGATGTAATTGTTGGGCAAGGGCAATGGTAGATTGGAGATGAACGCGGACGGTGATGTGATGAACAGCAAACAGCAAAATGGCTCAAACGAATCCATCGAAGAATATATATGTATATATACCTGTACCTTGCTTGCCAGGGGTCAATAAGCAGCTCAATGAACGAAAGGTGGTACGATTCGAGAGCAGGATTTCACGCCTATGGTGATAGGGGAGAAGAGGATTCACGTAGAGCATGGCTGCGGCGATCCCAGGGTAAAGGAAGCTGGAGAGGGTGGATTGATTGCAGCACGCTGCGTATCCCACACTACTTGTTCCTTCTAGCGCAAGGGGGTTCGGGCATATCGCGGGGAACGATGAGCAAGAAGCGCTTACAGTAGCTAGCTGCAAAAGAAGCTCCTCTCGTGGGATGGTTTGTGGTGTGGCGTGATGGTCCTCGTACGTGGTGGTCCAAAGATCAACCCAGAAGAGGAAAGGAGAATAACGCAACTCAGTGCACGGGAGCTGTATCGATTCTGTCAGGCTGTGCTTTGTCTTTTGCCTTGGTATCTGGATGCATACTGGTGTGGCAGCTCTCCTTGAGATCTGGCCCGGACCATAGAAAAGAGCTTCTAAGGACGTTCGAGCTGTTTCAAATGTCACATGTAAGGGCGAATGCGGAATCAAATCCAGAACGCGTCTCACAAACGTCCAACTCGGAGTCGAGAAATGTAAGAAACTGTTTCTTTCCACAGCAGCAGCCTCTCCCTCCTATACACAACATGCGTATCTCCCTCAATATCCCCACGGCATCACTGCTCGCACCTCCCAGCGGCACCCCGCCACTCGTCCAACTTGGCGCAAAGGGCGAAATGCTCCTGCTCGAGCTGCAGGGCGAGTTGGGCTACCAAGGCGACCCGCGTGGACGGGTCGTCGGTATTCTGGATTTCGAGAGAATGGTGAGTTCTTCCTCTCTCCTGCAAACATGCAACTGATTGCCGGCGGTGTAGGATAAGCCGACTTTGCATCTCGGAAAACATCATCTTCTCCATGGGAAAATCGTTACCCTTCCACGACCCGTTGCAGTCATACGCCGTGAAGTCACTATCAACACTGCATCGGATACGGATGAAGATCTGGAAGCAGCTGGTGGGGAAGATGAGGAATCCAATACAAAGCGGCAGAAGGCGGACCAGACGGCCCCGGAAACGACAACTGACAATGCAAAGCAACTCGTGACCCCTTCGCGCCCAACATCCGCTATCCCGTCCTATCTTCAAACACCTACTCGTCCGCGCGCTACCACTGGAGCCACTGCTACCACCGGTACAGTAGATCCTTTCGAATCAAGTCCACTCATTCTCGTCAACCGTCAACCACGCGACTACTCGTCAGACCTATCGTCGCCTTTCCCGACTCCTGCTCCACCAAAGAAACGCAAGGCACGGGACACGAAGGAGAACGCGCGTAACGCTGCGGTGGGGAAGACCGAACGTACGAGGTCGTATGAGGTGGTAGCAATCGTTCGCAAAAAAGTGGTGTTCGCGCTGAGGTAAGTTGGCACCTTGCCTCTCTGTCCTTTTCTTCGCAACAGCGTCGTAACGCAACAGACTGATATGTTGGGTTCTTTCCTTTGCTGTGGTTGGATGATTAGGCCAGAGCCAATCGTTACTGCCACCGTCTTGCCGGAATAGTTCATTCATTAGAGTTTCATTTTCTGGCATCGGGGAACTGCTCCTCACCTTGGGGTCAGAGCACAAATTGTCCATCTCTGATGTTCGGGAACCGTGACCCGCCCTCCCTGGTTGCTTACAACAAAGCACTGATAGCACCATGCGCAAGCGTCCACATCGTACTTCACACCACTTCGAGGGAAGTGAACGGCTGCGCAAGACCACAAGGATTGGCGACAGCACTCGACGCCGTTGAACTTTTACACTCGAGCAATAGACTGGTCGTCGTAATCAAGTCGATGAATACCTTTGTTCTGCAATCTAACGCCTCAGGTAACTGGCCACGATAATATCAAACGAAGAAAGATGACCACGCTGTATTCGTAAATAGGCAACAGGCAACTTCATGGAATCACAACACGAACATATATCTAAAAAAGCAAGACATCACCGTTGACCAGAGTCTCAGAGTTTCACTGCTCGAATTTCAGTGTATTCCCTTCTCTCTTCTGTCATTGTCCGTGGACCAAGAAAGAAGGTGCAATGTGTCAAGGGCTTGCCAAGAGCTCGTCGACGTCTCTCGAATACTCACGTTCCATGATTAATCCAAGCCTGATAGCTTATTTGGCGGACTTCCCGTACTGGTATTCGAAAACTTCATACTGTATTCGATTCGAACGATGTCATCATTTACAACAGCTGATACTCTTTTTATTTCATTTCATTTTATTTTATTGGTGCGCACCTGATCACCTATCACCTCAAGGCTGGAGGTTCCAAGATACGACAGGCTAATTGATAGCTGGTGTGTCAAAGGCATTGGAGGCGATACTAGGCCCTTGATTTGTACACCTATCGTCAACTTAGTCGTCTATCGAGTAGGACAATTTTCCTGTGATGACTTTCACGATGAGATTCCGTCAACCTTTGTGTCAGAGGCAACTCGTGTAACAAGGTACACTTAGTGACCAGAATTTTTACTGTACTCGCTATCTGCTTCCGTTCAGGATATGCAAACAGCTGCACAGAACTAGTTGTATAACGCCTCAGAAGCCTTGCACGACTCTATAACGGATGCTGAATCGACACTCGACCCTCTTCCGCACACCAAGTATTGTTTGGGTATGATGCGCGCTCCGGACTCCAGCTATTTGTGCTACTACGATACAGATGGCGGATAGGTCAGTCGTCACTATCCTTCTTGAAAGAGGCTAAAGGACTGTCCCGTAAGCTGTCCAATAGCTTATTCAGTCGCCAGCAGTCGCTCCACTGCCTTTCTTAGCGCAAAGATAGTAAGCCAAGACACACTCGTCATCGTGGTCTCCCCGAATGTCAAAGAAGCAGGTGTCCAGCCGCAACTTGTCCACATTCACAGCGTCGAAAGCCCATGCAGAATCCATAGTGCTCTATCAGCTGCTCTAACGCATGTTTGAACAGCCATCGTCAGCCTTTCACTTTTGCACACGCGCCGATAACAAGCTCGACCTGTTTGCGCCTATGCTATAGAATGGTCGCAGGAACTTATCCGCATGTTCGTAACATGTCGCATAGTCCCGCGACCCTTCGTCCGTATTGCCATTCCTTCCTTTCAATCCTCCCTGCCCCTGCCAATAGCCGTTTCGACCGTTCAGCGAGTGGATCTGCTGCTGCAAGTAAGGCGGAATGATATCCCATCCGCATGCCTGCGGGTCCGAAGGAGAAGCGCCAGTTGTATCGAATGCGAGAACGAACGTCCGTCTATTGGTGACGCCCCATATGCGACCACCTTCACCCTTGACATCGTACACCGGACTATCTGGTTGACCTGGAGTGTAAACCGTCCATCCACCTTGGTGTTTGCTAAAGACTGGGCTTTCTTGTGGATCTTGGACCGAAATTTCTAGCGAATTGTCGTTTGCCAGCACTGTATCTTCACGACTGCTGGCAGCCCTGATCATACGGGGATCCCAGATATGCAGCATCCCATGCCGAGCGGATCCGGCGACGACGTGTCCAGGACCGACAAAATCACAGCAATACAGTGCCTCATGACTCCAGGGGTCTTGCATTTCCACTACCGGCACGGCCTTCCCGGAAGCCAGATTAGCCGTGCGAAGGTCATAAATTCGAGCATATGAATCGTACCATGCAGAAAGTACGATAGAACCTGGATTGTTGCTAAGTGACATTGTCATATCGGAAGGTGGTGTCGCAATTCCATACACCGCAGATCTACCCCGCTGACACCCACCAAATGCGACGTGATTATCGCCTTCCTCGGATGAGGGCGCAAAAATGCCAGTCGGCGTGACGGGATAGATGCGCAGCGCTTGAGTCGTGTCGCCGGAACCACCGAACGCGGCAAAGGGTTGAGATGCAGAAAGGGACAAGTGGGCCGTCCAAAGTCTAGTACCGATTTTGATTGTGGAAGGCGGTGTCCAAGGGGATTCCGCATGGTATAGCGATGCAAGACCGTCTTTCGTGGCAGAAAGAATCGCGGTAGCACCTGTGCTGGTCGAGTCCCCGGAAACTTCCACAATTTGCTGCATAAAAGGATGTTGATAAAGAGCTGTAGACTCTGCTATTTGGGTGGCATGCCCATCGGCGTAGGTATTCAGCGTAAATCGTTGCCGCTGAAGGACTCCCCCGAAGTTTCCTGTGATCACTTGACCATTCGATAACAGATGGAATCCTGTAATGTCTTCCAAGGGAGTATATGATGTCGCTCTGCGTCCATTGAGATGTGCATTGGTCCGCCTCAACTGAGGATTTACGTTTTGATAGACTGAACGATGTTTCAAGGTGGGAATCTCCGGCGTCCAAATCGTCTTTTCTGCAGTGACTGTTCTTTGTACGACGTCTTGATGCTTCTGAGCATCGCTAGAGCGATGAGATAGACTGTAAGCAATGAACTTCGGTCCAGCGGCGACTAAAACGCGATCATTGGCGATCCGTATTTTAGGGATATATCTGAGAATGGGCAGGATCATTGAGTACGGCCCTGCAGCTTCTGAGCGTGAGACTCTACTCACCCTTTATCCCAACTGGGTCCTACTTGTTTCGCAAGCACACGACGGTCTCTCAATGCCTTTGTGACAGCGAAATTATATTTGAGCAATGAATGTGAATGGGCCTCTCTAGGGGCATCGACGGTAACATGGTGAAGCCGATATCTATGCGCTAAAGACGGCCATCCAACAGCATCTATCTTGTCTCCCAGGTTTTGTAGTCAGAATCGTCATGTTTAAACTACAAAGAATACTGCTCACCAAATGAGAAGCCTTTCTTGAGGACTGGGATAGTCTGGCTATATCCTGTGCATCCAGCTGATCACAGACTGCTCGCCAGATGTCGAGGTCCAATGGGAGGTCGTTTTCTGTGTCTTGTGTATGCTCATGGCTCTCTGGGGCTGGCGTGTCCATCAAGATCGCCATAAGGGTTATCAGGGAGGGAGAAAGAGGAATATCAACACGCATCGACAGATTTCACATGAGTTGTGAGGAGCATTGAGGAGTGGCAATCATTACACCACCACCGATCGAGCCGGATGACGTAATATACCGTGGCGACTCTTCGAATTCATTCGCACTGTGTTGAGGGTTCCTCATAAATCCCTGCATGCAAGTCCACCATGATGACTAGCCGTCAAGTACGAAGAAGTGTGCACGTCAGATCTTCAGGGAGAGCCCCACTAGTCGGCTGCCGATACCACATCAGTCACCAATATTTATGCAATGATTATGCATACGTGGGGCAACATATAATATATACGGTTATTAGCGGATGATGCGCACCCTAATACAACCTTTTGATTTTGAACGTTCATCTCCTTAACTGGACTGAGCGCCCCCAGATAGCAAACCGAAGTCGGCAGAGTTCAAGAAATCAATGTTATAATCGTCGACCGAATATCGCGATAGCAAATCTCCTAACGATCCAGGTGCTAAATAGTGCGAAATATATCAGTTATGATTGCCAATGTCATATCAACAGCCTCGACTCACCACCCTCAGCTAAAGCACCATCATTCGATCCCGCAGTAGGACTTTTTGCGGATAAACCCGCCATTAGCGTTTTGAAATCGGAACCTAGTTGATTCCGTTCGTAAGACTTCTCGGCTTTTGCAAAATGCGGTTAGACACGTACCTGATAAAGCTCCAGGTTCCGTAAAGCGCCTCAGTACACCGGTATCAGGTACACTAACGAAGGTAGGAATATCCTCCGAGCTCTTGTCGAACTCGATGCCAGCGCGATTAAAGCCTAGAAGACAGGATGAATCAGCCAGTATTAGGAGAACTCAAGGCAAAGGACCTGCTCACCTGCTGCGCGCTTTTGTAACACGTAGAGCATAACACCGGCTCCTGCCCATGCGCTTTCTAGCTTCTTTAAGGCATTGACGATCACCCCCAAGTTCTGCTTGTCAATCAGGTGTAGAAAGGCTTCCGATGAACCAGATTGCTTGGTTGTCTGCGAATCAAGCTGGAAATCCGACGTGCGCATCTCGTGCACGAATGCGAGACCGGCGACATACAATGCTTGAGTGATTTGGGGAGTGGATATCTGTTGGTCAATGTTGCGTTAGATCTGGTGCTCTGATATGGCGTGAAGATGTACGCACGAAAGATATCGGGCTACCGAGATCGGCGAAGACGATGCATTCACAGATAGTCCTTGCGCAAGTAAGGGACAATTTGATTGAGCGTTGCATTCCTGTAGTCATAGGGGTATCGGCCCCATTTGGCGATGCTAGGAGCGCTGGGTGATATAGTAGAGCGAGAACAGCATTGGCTGTGTTGATGCGCAATGCGACTCAGCAAACTTTCTTAGCAAGCTCAATTAGACAAAAACCGAAAACATACCCATGCAGTGCAGCGCGAGAAACACCTGGTTACACAAGATACTTCCTTAGCTATAGTTTCTGTTTCACGTAAATAAACAGACGTACCCCTCCTTTGTGTTCGCTGACCCAAAACTTAAAATTCGTGGTGGACCACACGAGATTTTCCGGAAGATCATTGTAAAACTGCACGAGCTCGGTCTGAAGGGTCTGCATTCGTGATGCCAAATCTCTTTCCAGAGGAGAACCTAAAGTTCTCGTCGCACCTCGATTGCCGTTGAGCAAGTCTCTAATAGTGGCGCAAAAGGTCAGTGAATAGCCAGTGAATAGCCGAAGGACAGTCGATGTAATGAGTACCACCTACGAGATACGTCCAGCGATAACCATGAGTTTCACAAGCGCAACAAACGGCTCGGGTTTGGATTGCGGATTCACTCCCGGAGGGAGAGGCGCTGGGATTAAATCCTCGTCCAAAGGGAGAGGTACCTCGAGCACGTCTTCTCGTATCTAAAGCCGGAAATAATTACTCCCTGCGCAATCAAAACGGTAGCTTGTGACATACTGTGCATATCCTACCGGTGCTCAGAGAAAGAAGACGATCCTGCACGAACAACGACCAAAACAACAGCTTGTTTCTGGTGTAATGATCCTTGTCTTCAAATATCTCCGGAGCATCTTTGTAGGAGCCCAGGTGCTCGGCCATTCTTATAGCAAGGCCCATCAAATGCTTTGGAACCCCAAGGCGTCTTAGCTGAACCATCTATGCGCAAAGGGTAGGATAATACGTACCCAATAACCGCTTTCAGAATTCTGTCCAAACTCGCACTGTGATAAAAGCAGTAAACTTGTCACTGCATCCGTTGTAGGAAGACGCAAAGCGGGAACAAGCAATTGCATTGCCTTTTCTGCGAAAACGTCACCTGCCTGATTGATAACGAGGAGGAATTGACATGAGGGCTTCCCTATCTGCTTTTTGTGTACTCACGTTTGCGTGATATGCCTTGTCGTTGCTCGCAAATCTTGCCGATATGGCACACAGAGCTGAATAGAGCGGGCAGAGAGTCAGTTCTACCTCGAACACGCAATTGCATAGTATAAAAGGGTTCTGGAACATACCATTCAACAGAAACGCTGACATGGTTCCATCAGCCAAACGGTTCTGCAACCTTAGCCTCTGTATACTCGGGAAATGTTGAGCGAGTGAATCGAAGAACACCTCCAATAGAGGCTCGTACACCTCCCGAGGTGGCATATCAGCTTCGTCAAACGCGATGGCTGCATAAGGGCTCGGGGGATGAGCAGGTCCCTTTTCCCCCTTGACCGTCGACGGACCTGCCACCGGTTGCTGGGACGAGGACGAAGGGTCGGCATTCGCGGGCGAGGCGAGATCGGACAGGTTGTCTGGTTTTAGACGGAGTTTGAGGCATATCCTATTGATTCCGGGATGAACGGAAGTGCTTCCAGCCACGCGGAAATAATGTAAGCGCAGGTACGGCTTGCTCTCGTCTCCTTCCAAGTATCCTATCTGATTGGTTATGGCTTTCATCAGACCTGACATGCTCGGCGTTCCTGACCCAGGTCCACCTAAGGGACTCTTTCCGACGTCGTTGCCTCGATCATGTGCCTCCTTCCCAGTCGTGTTGCCATGGTGCCGGGTCACGGAGACACTTCGGTCAGTGGAAGGAGGGTTATACGGTAGGAAGTCGTTGGAAGTTGATCGTTCGGGCAGCTCGAACGGCTGGTGTTGCTGCTGCTGCTGCTGATGATGATTGGAGGGCAGATGCGACAATTGCTGTGCATGCTGATGCGCTCCAACGAAGGAAAACGGCATGCTAGACGCAGCTCCGCTTGTGAACTCCTCCTCGGCAGCATAGGACGGCAGCAACGATCCCTGTTGAGGGAAATTCGCGAGGAGTTGCCACAAGGTATGAGGTGTCGTTGTGCCAGATCTACCTTCACCACCGAAAGAGGAGGGATTCTGCCGCTCTGCTCCATGAAATGCCGATAAAGCGCTACCATTGCCGCCGTCGTTGTCCGCAAGAGGGGGTTGCTGGAGTTGGTAGCCTGTGCTCCTGGTCCCCATCGGCGGGAAGAATGGGGGGGAGAAGTTTTGGCCTGACGCGAACATACCAAGTGATTGGGACAACAGTGGGTCGTTCAAAGCTCCTAGCCCGTTGGATGCAGCAGCTGACGGAAGCATGCTCATTTCCTGGCTGAAAGATGGAATTCTTGCTTTATCTTGCTGCTGTAGGTTACTTGGTTCTTGCGACCGCGATAAAGATGGATTGGAGAGATCCGCCAAGAGACTTTCTACACTCCCTCCTTCCGATCCTGTTCCTTTTCCTTTTGCAGGTACTACCGTGGCCGGTGCTGTCGGTGCTGGTCGTTTCCCGAAATCGGCCTCCATCTCCTTGCGTGTACGCTTCCTCTTCCTCCCGTCCGGCCACGCACATTCGAGCCGAAACTTGACGCAGTTCGTACACGCGGGCTTGTCCCCGGAGCATTTTGCCTTCTTCGCTCGACATGGAATACATGCCAGGCGAACTCTATGAGCGGTGCAGCATATCATTGAAGGGTACGGGTTCGGCGCTTCGCGGCGGGATCGAACTTACTTTGGCGCTCCGGCTGTTCCGTGGCCCTCCTCTGACGATTCGTGGTGCATGTCCAATTGATGGGGTCCGGTGGGTAAGGTTAGACCTGGGCAGCGGTGGAGTCGTGCAGTGCGGTACCGAAGAGCTGTCCGATATGTGTTCCTTGGCCGCCTCAGCTGATCCGGCGGCACCCCCACAGCTCGGCTCAGCAGGGGGCCCTCTGGAATTCGGGCGCACCTTTCCTATTCGCCGACTCCGGGTGTACAGCACAGGTACCATCTCGCTATTGGGCCGGACCGTGCGCGACTAAAGCTGCGATTGAGCGATAATGCGACATGAGGCGAAATGTACATCATGTATTCATGCAGTGTCCCCCCAACAGGTTTCTCGACAACAAGGTCCCCGCCTTCAACGATTCGCGAGATCATGCGGACAGCTATACATGTAAAAGACCAGCTGTGTGGCGTTCTCCGTTAGTTGGTGCTTCGTGACCGAAAGCTAGCGCAACGCCGGGAGAAGCGAACATCAAGAAGTTCGGCAATCCTCTAGCTTGATTTAGTTTGGAAAGCACCACCGTCACGTAACTCTAATAGCCAAGAATCCGTGGTAGTAGAAGCGTTTGCGGTTCTCAATATGGGTAACAGCAACCCACACCGGATAATGCAGCGCCTTTTTGAGATAGGGATTTGGACAGAACAACATTATTGATACAAGCATCCACAAGCTTCGGTACAACTAAGGCAAAAAGAAAGATGCGAAATTATCATCTAGACCCATTTGCTGAACTTTCCAATAGCCTAGTGTTGAGCGTATCCCAGCAAAAGCTCGTCGAATTCACCGACCGAAGGCAATCGAGACTCTGTTTTCCACTTTTGCACCCAAGCGTCGATCTTTGAAGCCATGTTTTCGGGCTTGAAGCCAAACTTTTCGTACATCTGTTCGGCAGGTGCCGAGTAGCCAAAGGTGTGCATGCTCAAGGATGCGTGAGCATACCTTGCCCAACCATACGAACCCCAGGCCTCGATCGCTACGACCAAAGACTTGGACGTAGGCAGGACCGATTGTCGGTATTCAAGAGGCTGGGCGTCAAAGTGTTTCTGGGAAGGCATAGATACGACTCGGACCTTCTTGGTGGAGGACAAAGCCTTCGCCGTCGTAATGGCACGAGACACTTCGGCGCCGCTGGAGACGATGGTGAGTTCGGGTTCGACATCTTGACCATAAACGACGTAAGCACCCTTTGTCATCTTGTGTCGGTCGGTGCCTTCGAGGAGAGGTACAGCTTGTCGGGAAAGACAGAACAAGCTTGGCGTATTGGCGCTGGAATCATCGAGGGCAATCTCATAAGCACCCATGACTTCTTCAGCATCGGCAGGACGGACTTTTCGTGCCAAAGAAAGAACTGGTTAGCATTGGAGTGTAGAAAGAGAGGGATGGGATGTCCGTACCGAGGTTGAAGTTTGGCAGCGCCCTGTAAAAGGCACCGAGGGCTATCGGTTGGTGTGTGGGGCCATCCTCTCCGATACCGATGGAGTCGTGTGTCGCAATACCGATGAATCGAAGGCCTTGGAGAGCAGACATTCGAGCAGCAGGTGCCGCATAGAGCCAGAACATGAAGAAGGTCGAGCAGATGCTAAATTCGTGTTTGAGCGGGTTAGTTCAGAGTCGGGGCAGAACATTCCTCCTGGGACTTACGGGATGAACATTCCCTTCTGATATGCCGCTATACCGTTGGCCGTACCAAGCATCGCAAACTCCCGGATACCCCATCGAATCTGTCGACCAGAGTAGTCGCCGAGGCCGGATTCGGGCTTAAGGTTGAGAATGGTCAGCCGCTGAGAAGGAATTCATGAGCCGAAGCAGTGGACTTACATTCTGGAAGTCGACTTGGCCCTTGAAATTGACAAACGTGGACTCCATCAGATCCGCGGAGCCAGCCACGAAAGAGTTGTACTTGGGAACCAAGGCTTGAACTGCGATACCGCTAGATTTTCGGGTAGGTTGAGGAGCGGTAGGGAGGTCCTTTTTGGAGGGCAAAAGCTCTCTCCAGTTATCCTCGGCAAACTTGCCGGCCAATCGCATTTGAAGCTGCTTGTACTCTGCGGGGTACTTTTGCGAGTACTGCTCCATTGTCTTGTTCCATTCGGCTTCGGCAGCCGCGCCCTTGCCTTTGCATTCCTTGAAGTAGTCGTATACCTTGGGTGGGATGACGAACTGGTCTTCCGGGTTGAAACCAAGCGATTTCTTGACGTGTTTGACGTCTTCATCACCGAGAGCAGCACCATGAACCGCGCCAGTGTTCTGCTTCTTAGAGGAATGTCCGATCACGGTCTTGATGTTGACCAAGACGGGCTTCCCCTTCAAGGCTTTGGCCTTGTCGAAACCCTCAAGGATTGCTGCAAGCTGCAATTGAGAATGTATGAGTTCCGCTGTACATCTTCGAAACGGAAGTCGAGGCACTTACGTCGTTCGAACCGTCATCAACTTCGATGACATGCCAACCTTGCGCCTTAAGCTTGGCGGATGTGTCTTCAGAGAAACAGGCGTCGATGTTGCCATCAACAGTGACGGAGTTGTTGTCATAAATTAGAATCAGGTTATCGAGACCCAGGTGTCCAGCAAGGGAGATAGCTGAGGCGAGAGGTGAACATTAGATAATGCCGTGTCGGCTATGTTTCAAATACTTACATTCTTGGCCGACGCCTTCCTGCAAGCATCCGTCCCCAGTGAAACACCAAATCTTGTTGTCTACGACATTCATACCGTCCTTGTTGTATATGGCTGCCAATTGTTTAGATGCCATGGCCATACCGACGGCATTGGAAATACCCTGACCGAGAGGCCCCGTAGTAACTTCACAACCAGGATATTCGATTTCGGGGTGTCCGGCGGCCATTGATCCACCCATGATAGGGGCATGGTACTTCTTGATTTGGTCCATAGTCCATGCTTCGTAGCCGGAAAAGTGCAAGTACAAATACTGCAAGAGACATGCGTGTCCAGCAGAAAGAACAAATCCTATACGAGCACATCGATTATCAGCAGGTGCTTATGTTTAAATATGAAAAATGCACTAACGATCTCGGTTGAACCATTCCGGATTGGTAGGGTTGTATCGCATTTCGTAACGCCACAGAGCAAGACCGATGGCTGCAGCCCCCATGACGGTTCCGGGATGACCACCCTTGTATTGTTGGCAAAGATCGGCAGCGAGGCATCGGATAGTGTTCAGGACCAGCTGTTCCTCCTTGGGCTACAACCAGGAATTGGAGTCAGGCAGTGACCATCACCACGACAGCAACAGTAACTCACGGAGGCAACTTTGTCCGTCACATGGGCATCCTTCTTCAGTGTTTCAGAGTGATGACCATGTGCGTGGACATCAAGAGCTATCGAGGGGGACATAGTAGCGATGCGGGATTTATTGAGGGATACGATGTGATATGGAGTCGATTGTGTCTGCTCCCTGATGTTTATTCGGTTGGAATTTGTAGCTGGTGACGAGTGCGAAAGAGTTGAGAAGTGGAGGAAGGCCCATGGTGACTGGACGTTGCGATATATTTATCATTTCAATTCGAAGCTGTGGCTCAAACCTGTTCGATGGCTTCGCCGAGAAGGTCTCGTATCTCCAGCTGTTTGCCGCATTCGCGGCGATTGACTACCTTGATGACTAGGCGTAGGAGATATGTTGTGATTGAAGCGGGAAGACATAGGGATGCTATTCAGGAGCGTTGCTGTCTCAGCGCTCAGGCGGATCGGCGAAATCCCATCGCGCTAGCGGCAATATTGATTAGAACGGCGCGGACTAGCTCGCCGACCTCTGGCTGTTTCATAGAAATGCCCATTTTTGCGCACATACACATGCAGTACAGCGTCGCTTTACTTCAAAGTTCCGCACATAACGCCTTGATAATTCATTGAATCTGCTGTAACTGAGGGGAAAACAACTGGCTGGTTGCTGGCTGACTGGCTGACTTTCTTCTGACGGCGATATCGACAGTCGGAACGGGGTGGACACGACAGAAGGCTCTGAGAAGCTGAAAGCTGTTGTTGTTGTCCCCTCTCGCAATTTCTCAGTCAGTTCCTCTCGCCTATGAAACCGCAACACCGATTTAATTTCCGGATCCAGAGCTGTGGACGGCTGCAGCATCTTGCACCTCGGCCTTAACGGAGCATTTCCCTGACTCTGGAGTTCACTATCTCGCCTTTCTATGGGATTTAAACCCCCAGGCCAACACAGCTGTCGGCGGCTTCATAGACTTTGGTACTGGGTCGATATTGAAGAATTCCTCTCACAGTAATAGCTAGGAGCTGGGACGAGCAATTTGCAGTCCAGCACATTGCCAAACAGTGGTTGACATCACTCTATTTCTCTTTCTGATAACAAGGTTACTATTATAAACTATAAGGGTCCGATTCTTTCAGCCTTTCTGCAGGCCAGTAGATGAACACAGTGCTCGTATACTGTGAGACATGACGACGAGTATGACCAGATTCACGCTTGCGACACCGCTTGACCTCCTTCAAGCTGTCACTGTGATACCCGTTTCTACTAAGCCAGCGTAGTGAGACGATGTCCACACAGTAACCAATCGTATTATGCTGTGTATCGACTGTCATCCCTTCCAGCATTAGGGATTTTGTGCGATGTTACAAAGGAGATGCAGCGTGTCGTTATATGGCAAGATTTCGCCTCAGTAGTTGCAGCTCAATACTCCGAGCTCTTTGAGACAAAGACTCTGAAAGGCGCCACAATCGTCTTGCTCACGCTTCTTCCTTGTGAACACGAATCCAATAAGTATACAGTCAAGGCATTTGGCACCTTGTGAACAGGGTTACCACTTCGATACAACCGTAGAATTTTGTACTGGAAGAAACCTATGCACGACCAGCTGCAACGTCAGCCTTGAAGTTTTCGACAATCTGTCGGAAACCTCCTGGGTGCAGGACAAAGCCGAGGGACAGCGAATAATCGTTGTTGAATGCTCGAGGCCATGATCCAACAATTCGGGCGTTGACGGGATCCTTCTTGTACTTGACCAAATCCAAAGTCCTGTAAATACACGAGTATTGAATAAGCACTGGAAGCCCTCGCTTGCGTGGCGACAGTGCAGCTTACTCTTGGCCACAGACATCTCTCAACGCTTCCAGCTCCTGCTTGATAGTGACAGTGAAACCAGGCAAATTGACCGTCCTTGAGTGTTTCTTGAAGCTGCTGGCATCAACCTTGCTGGCGATCACGAAGTTTTCAATCACGTTCTCTGGCGAAGCGACCCATGCTTCGAGTTCATCGAGGGCGGGGTCGTCGAAAGAGTCACCAATCGGGCAGATAGCCTCGACACCATGTAGGGGCTCTCTGATGATGCCTGACAAGAAAGCCGATGTTGCGGGAGATGGAAGCCCTATAGATTGTGAATTATAAGTATTTCTTTTTGAATTGTGAGGAAAATAGCGTTCATACGTACCGGGTCGAACCACAATAGTAGGAACTCGAATCACACGACCATCCACGAATCCACGTCGACTGTACTCGTTCACCAACAATTCCGCAATGAGCTTGCCACATCCGTATGAGCCTTCGGGCGAAGTCTGCGTCTCAGGAAGAACTTCGTGAGGCTGAGGAAAACCAACATTAGGATATCGTCCGACAAATCTTTTCAAGACGGCATGCTTACCAAGGGGCCACCGAAGACAGCAATACTGCTAGTAAAAATGAACTTTGCTGGTTGGCCATTAGGACCTCTGTGCTTCCTTGCAGCTTCAAGGACAAGTCGGATCGAGTCAACGTTGATCTTCATGCCGAGATCGAAGTTGTCTTCAGCACCACGTGACATAATGCCATGGAGGCAGTAGATAATAGATGGAGGACCCAGCTTCGTTGTGAAGAGTGACTCGACCTCGGACTGCTCAGACAGGTCGGCTTTGATCGATACATAGTCATCTTCGGCAACGCCTTTGGGTGCTTTGGGTTCGACTGGGCGTAAAGATAAGGTTTGTCATTTGTTAAGCACAATTAGAGCCTTGCTGAGTGATTCAAAATGGCTTACCGATATCAGCAAGAATAAGCTGGGCATCGGTGTATGCGGGATCCTTTCGGATAATTTGCGCGAGCACGCCACCAAGCCATCCAGCAGCGCCGGTGATGAGGATAACTTCTCGAGCGCGAGAACCGTTTCCGTTCGTAGCAACAGGCATGTCGAAGGTTGAATAGGTGGATGATTAAGAGTAATAGCTGGCTGATAACAAGAATTGACAGGTGATGTCGTTTGAGGCAGAGTCGAGGTCAGACCAGGAGTGACGGATCGGAAGAGACGCAATGGTGTTATATCAGCTTGGTTACGCCTAGCCAGATCACCTTTTGAGAGCAGACTTCCATACTGGTAGACCTCGGTTGGAACTATGGTGTCAGCATAGGCCGCTAGGAGGCACTACGAAGCCGCATATCCCAGACATCGGCACCAACGCAAGCTGTACCCCACTGCTCCGAACCTCGATGGACAGTGCTGCTGTCGTATGATTGTGCGGCTGTTGGCCTCTTGCAGCCGGTGTTGCCGCCAATACCACAGGGAATGAACGGGTACTCAGAAATCTTTTGCGGCGTTTTCATTTTAATTGCATCTCAGCGCAACACCATCACTCATTACTCCGCCAGAGCCACACGGCGACATGTTGCTCTATGGCTCATGGCTCAATGATATCCTTCCGGGGAAAGCGCGGAAAATGCTCGAAATCTTCTCCTCTACGCCGTTATCCAGCTGTTCCACCGTTCTTCTGGCGCCGTTTGGCACATTGTGTGGCGGTGCCCCATGGGGCCGGAAGACGGCCGGGCGCTGCCCCCACTCGAGATTTTGCATGTCGTTCCCTGAAATTAGAGTTTAGAGTTCTCCGCTCTCTCAATCCGCTAGCTCAGCACGCTACTGTTGTACCTTCCTTACATACGCTCATGTCTGTCTTGCCTGAATGTCTTGCGCCTCCCCCTCACAAGCTGTGTTTTCAAGTATCAATGACCCCTCCGAAGGTATCTCACCTCTCGAAAGATGATCACAGCACAGAGGAAAGTGAGTGTGCACGAGGGAAACCATATTCCATCCGCTTCAGCACCACAACATGAGAAGGCTACACCTGTAATAGTTTCAGAAGCTTTTCTAAGGCGCGCCTGTGACGCAATTTAAATTGCAACTCGGCCGAAAGGAGTCTCAAATGATCGAAATCATTCAAGGTGATTCATATTGGTTCTTCGCCTTCTCATGATCATGCGACGATACAACCAGTGGCAATCTGCCTAGTATACAGTACTAACCAAACTAGGCCTTCCCTCTGGAGCCCAAGAGATCGAAGAACTTGTTGCAAACGCTGCCGTACACCTCTGTAGCAGCTTCGTAGATGTCAGGCAAAGGCTCATCCTTGTCCAATCCATCCTTGATCCTTGCCATAGTGGGATCACGCGCCCATGAATTAATGTTGAACTAAATGAAGTGAATAGTGCAAATGAGCGAAAGTGTAGTCGAGAACGCGACCAGCGACCTACTTTTCGGGCACCAGCCTGGACGCAATCGATCCATAACTGATCTGGCAATTCGTCTGTGCCGTGTAGAGCAATCTATAACAGGCTCAGTCAGTCAAAAGCAGCTCATCAGTAGGGTAGAGGACACTCACGTAGTGGTTGTTCCTCTTGACAATGGCATGCAAACGTGAAAGACTAGAGTGGCAAGTCAGACACCGTTGTCTTGAACCGTGTTCCGGGTACAACTTACAGGTTGAGGTCAAAGTTGGGTGGGTTGATATACTTGCCATGAAGGTTACCAATGCTGGGGGCCAATAGCGTTGCTCCCGATTCGGACATGAACCTTTCCGCCTTGGCGTCGTTGGTCAACTGGGCATCGGAGACGACACGAAGACCTGCCTCTCCTCCTTCTAGACGTCCAAGCTCGACCTCCACAGCGACTCCGGCTTTTGTGGCTCGAGTCGTGTGTCGGCGGCACTAGGAGTTGAGATGTTCTGTAAGAGATTACCCTTCAAACCACGACGGGAAACTTACCTCTGCCAAGTTTTCTTCGTCTGTGTCTGCGTGACTAGCATCAACCATGATCGAATCAAACGCCGTCCCTCGTTCGGCAAATGTCAATGCCGTGTCAATGTCATGCTCTGTAGTCGCATGATCCAAATGGACTGCGATAGGGACCGATGCTGAATGAGCAAGGTTAACGCAAAAAGCCAAGAAAGGTTCGCCTCCCCAATCTGTTCAAATTGCAGAGATGTTAGATCATTCTTTGCTACTGCCTTTGTATTGGTTACTTACGCATGGTGACAGGGAACAGCTGCAGAATTGCAGGTGACTTGGCCTTTTCGGCCGCACGGACAAGAGCTATAGCTGCGAGAGCATCATAGCTACAAGACGTAAAGGTAGGGAGTGTTTTAGCGTTCTGATAAGAGGCAGCGGCGGGAAGCCTACGTACCATGTCATCGCAGGAACACCATAGCCTCCTGCTTCTGCCTTTGCTAGAATCTCGAGGGTTCGATTATTGGTCAACGTAGGTGAGAGCGTTTGTTGTGTCATGGCGAGCGGATATCAATGGGTGAGAAAGGGTGAGTCGTTATGGAACCGAGAAGTAATACGGTCGTCAAAGGGTGCTTGTAGCTGAGTGCTGGCTGTCGGATTTGCTTATAAGACGAGTTCACGGCTGTTCGCCTGGACAAGAGCTGTAGCGTTAGCGTTCGAAACCCGGGGATAGCCGTGGTCACTGCTGCTGCACGCGGGAAACACAGATGGCTCTTCAAACCTGGCTAGGAATGAAAGGAAGAGAATTTCCGCATCGATTTCGCACCCAGGCGGATGAAAGACCCTCCGAAGCCCCAGCTCCTCCGCTTCCTGGCCATCGCTCCGTTTCTCCGAGCTCGAACATCGCGAATACGACCTTTTAGTACCCCAGACCCACAGCATCACTCCGCTTGTATCTCCCGGAGTCTCGGACCGGACCAAGCGCGCCAACTGCTGTCTCACAATAAGGGCGGAAAATCCGCTGGAAAAGCTCGACATGTTGAAACGGATGCGCGGAAATTTTGGGTTGGGCTGAATCAGAGCATGACGGTCGGCTTTGAACTTTCTACTCCCCTGCTCGTGCTATGGCTGGCTGAGCGGAGAGATGGCTACTTTTGATCCTGAAGCGCCTTCACTTCGCTGGATAGATGGAGGGGTACGACCTCACCGACTAGCAGGTACCGGTATGTACCGGCGCCTAGCGTAGAGGAAGAGTCGAACAGACGGTTCGCATTTTTTAGCAAAGGCGCGCGAACCGCCGGAAGTAGGATGCAGAAACGCTGGACTGGATTTTTAAGCGGTGCTAGACGTTGTTCTCTAGTATCTCGCCGTGATATATAGGCGCAGGAATCGAAGTTGCGAGCTAGCGAGTTCATGCAGCATCAGCTCTAGCATCTATCGCTTCACATCTTGCTCCCAAGGCTGAAGCGGTCCACCTATCTCCGGGTCTTTGATTTCGAATCGATGCCTGCAATGGTACCTGTAGAACATCCCACAACGCTCCGGTATGAATTGTCCTACGCATCAAGCCATGTTATGTCATTCACGGGATGAAATCTTGCTCTCCTGCTGCTTTGCTACAGCTTACTCCGTTAAGAAGACTTCCAAGATTCTGCAAGGATTTCTCCTGGAGTAATAGCTCAAGTGCCAGCTATACCGCCTGTCTTCCATGAGCCCGGAGCGGTTTTGTGCTGTGATACTCCTAACAACCGAAGTTGATATTGCGGGGCCTCACTTGACCTTGACGTTCGTATCAAGATATATGCCTGCGTTCCCGACCAATCATCGCCACTACTCCAAGAAAAGTTTGCCTGCATAGCTTCATAGCCTGTGACTATCAAGAACAGTCTACATATATCGAAAACAAACACTCGGGGTTCCAAGATGTCTCTTTCTTACGACAACAAACCCACCACAGTGCACGAAGAATTCGTTCAGGACGCAGTGCCAGCTTCCCAAAGCGACGTTGCACCTTATGAGCCAGGAGGTTTAGAAGAAAAGGTAAGGTACCGTCAATTTTCCTTTGCAATACTGGTGGCTTACCTGGCGATGATAGACCTTCATCCGGAAACTGGACATGCGCATGATCCCTATTATTTGGTTCATGTATGTCATGGTAAGCCGAATAATCCACTTAGGATGCGAAATGGCAGTCGCTGAAAGACGCATGGGCGCCTTAATAGTCGTACCTTGACCGAGCCAACATCGGGTAAGTCACAACGCTACCAGACTCGCTTCAGAGCACAGCTGATAACCCGCAAACTTCAGCAATGCTAAAACAGGCGGCATGGAAGAAGACTTAAAACTTACCAGTACTCACTAGTAAGTTGTAAAGGTATTCAGCAGTAAAAAGCAAGCCTAATGCCGGTCCATCAGCTCTATCGCACTCCTGGTATTCTTTGTTGGATACGTTTTGGGAGAAGGTGAGTAATATTAGCTGCTAGAGCCTGCATGTTCAGGACTTGATCGGTTGCAGTTCGCTAGTCCCGTCCAACATGATTCTTGTTCGAGTCAAGCCGGCAATCTACCTCCCGGCTTTGATGTTTATTTGGGGCGGCATCTCGATGTGTCTCGCCGCCTGCAACTCTTATCAAACGCTTGCCGTCGTCCGATTCTTTCTCGGAGTGGTAGAAGCAGGTTCGTGAAATCAATCCACGCAGCATGTCATGTACCTGACACTATCCGCATTCTGACAGGTTTCGCGCCCGGTATTCTCTTCCTATTGTCAAGTTGGTACAGGAAAAACGAACTTGCCACCCGTTTCGCCCTCTATTACACCGCCTCTGCTTTTTCCGGAGCCTTGGGCGGCCTTCTCGCCGGTGCGATTACTGGTCATCTCGATGGCAAGGGTGGTATTGCTGGATGGCGGTACTTGTTTTTGGTAAGCATTCTGACGAAAGGTGTGGAATTTGCAAGGATAGGGAACTGACCCAATATCGCTTCTGGTAGATTGAAGGTGCTGCGACGATTGTCTCGGCCATCGGTGCCTACTTTTTATTGCCCAACTTCCCGGCCACTACCACTTGGCTGACCGACCGAGAAAAGTGGCTTTGCGCCGCTAGACTGCAGGCGGATGGGGTAGGTGCGACACAGGGTGACGCTGAAACTCTAGGACACGGAAAGGCCTTCAAGTCGGTGCTCAGCGACTGGAGAACCTATGTATGTACCAGCCAACTAACCCTAAGGCCTTCACGGCCAATAACTGAAGATGTGTCGTCTGCTTCAGGTCATGATGTTCCTCTTCATGATGGTTACGGGAGCTCAAACGATTCAGTATTTCATTCCGTAAGAGTGCCATTAGCTTTGCTTGCTTCGCGACCATGCCTGACTATAACCTGGACCTTAGAACCCTCGCCAAGAACATGGGGTACAAGGGTACTACTGCTCAGTACATGACAATTCCTGTAAGTCTGATCAGTGACATCATGCGCGTTCATCAAGCTAACGTCGTGGATAATCTCAAGATCTACATGGTCGCTGTTGTCGGTATCATCGTTATTCCCATGTCTTCCGATCGATTCAAGGAACGACCATTCCACATTGCGATATCGATGGCAATGGGTGCAGCCTGCTTTGCCGTCCTTGTAGCCACGCAAAACCACAAGGTACAATATGTGTTCTTGTGCTTCGGCGTTGCATTCATCTACGCAAACGCCCCCCTCGTACTCGTATGGACCAGTAACATCATCTCTTACCCGGCTGAAAAGCGAGCCATCACGCAAGCATTCGTTAACGCCATGGGTAACAGCGCCTCCATCTACGGTTCGTTCCTATGGCCAGCAAAGACAGGTCCGAAGTACACGATGGGATTCTCCGTCACTCTTGCAATGCTTGCAGCCTGCTCAATGGGTGCTCTCGCAATGCGATTCCTCAACAACAAGTATCCGTACCACTACGAACTCCCGGCTCGCCGACAGGATATCGAGATGCCCGAGGAGATGGGCACAGGCGCGAACACCCCGATCGAAAAGTCCGAGATAGTGCACCACGAATAAGGAGCACTAGAGCGAGGTCTACGATAAACGACGTCAATATTCGGTGCAACGGTACAAAATGGCTCAGCGACCGTCTCTTTTGGATCACGAATGATGTACTAGTCAAATGGCTGAATGTAATATAGTGTGCATGTGCGATTTCTAGGATAAAATGTATCATGATCATGTCAAGAGGTTTCTCTCGATGCTCAGCTGCGAATGTTGGGTTGGCAAGCGCGACTCACTCTCCCCTTCACTGGTGGTCACCCAACCATTGTGGCAAATGTTCTTACGTTTCACGCAATTACACAAAGATCAGATGAAAAGCGACTCTTCTCACGCGACGTAATGTGGTATTGTGTTATCGTTATCACTCCATGAGTACTCCAGATCTGCTACATCATCTTCCTTCATTTGCTCTACCTCCTGCTGCACCGCCCGCCTCTTCTACAGCGAGCAATGCGCCTGTAGCTGCCGTCGAGACAGTGCCTCATGTGAGGCCCGCATCGTCCATGACCTGCATCTAGATTGTAGTCTCCATCATATCTTCCGTATCGTCGCTTTGATCGTTGCTGCGTTTGTGTATCGCCCCTGACAAGGATGTCTGAGGCTCCTCATCGGACACCGTACTGTCTAGGCGTGCCTTCTTTGCCGGCTGAGAGGAAGCCGACAAAATCGACGACTCGGGCTCGACCCGATTTCTCTTCCCAGTTTCATTGATCGCCTCGGGGGTTGCCTCAATAGAGGTGGTCTGTTCTGCCGCTGCCTTTTTCGCTTTTTGGTTAGAACGATTTAGCCGTCGAGCTGCCGTTCGGTTAACAGTGTTCTCCGCACTGGGAATTCTGTGGATCGAAAGATGGTATATGAGAACAGATTTGACAATGTTATAAGGAAAAACTTACACTCTTGTTGCATGAAGCAGGAAGCCTCCAGTTCCACTAGTAGACATTGTCGGATGGGTTCGACCAGGTAAGACCTGATATCGACGCATGAAGCTCTCGGTGACACTCGGTGCCAAATACTCTGGCCTCGAACGCATCCCATTCAGCGTCTGCGCAAGGATAGACTGGAACTGCGAGTAGATGACGATTGGCGTAGATCCGGCCAAGTAGGGAGTTAGCCGGCTAAGGAAAGATGGGGGAGAGACCATACTAGCGCTTATTAGGCTGTAAAGAGTTTAGACATGGACAAAGTAAGCGAAAGGGGAAGAACGCTATGTACCAGATTGTCTTACCCGTCCCAGCTTCCGCAATGCAGCTCATCTCGTGCACGTTCCAAATCCGCCGATTGTTTCCCCTTTCTTCTCGCCTTGGCCTGCAGTTTCCTTTCCCGCTTCTCCTTCTCCGCTTCAGTCTCTCCTTCTGGGATTTGATCTTCTTCGTCTTCTCCGGCATCTACTCCATCAACCGCCGTGTAGTCTTCCGACGCAAGACTCCAGTTCAACCATCCCAAACAGCGATCAAGCACTTTCCTTTCAAAGTTCATCGCTTCCAGCACAGGCCAACCAGGTGGGCTGTCTGAATCTGTCAGAGCGAAAATGCGACCATGGCCTCCCAGGCGCTCCAAAATTGAACCGATAAGGAGTCCTCCGGTATCATCCACGACAAGATAGCGACCTCCTGGCCGGATGTTTGAAAGGTTCAGTAATTGGGACAGGGTGTCACGACGGAGGGCAAGGATAGTCGCCGGTGTCCGAAGGTTGTAGTAGTCGATAAGGTTATTGGGCGTCGGAGCTAATGGCGTAACAGCCATCGAGTACCTGCGAATGATTGTTACTTTGATCAGGCCGCTACGTCTTGATTCGACATCAACCCTACGGCACTTACTTCTTCTCCTTGCGCTTCCTCCACTTTTCCTTGCTAAACTCCGTTTTCAACTTGAATCTGTCATGTCTCTCCTCCTGCCTCCTGATGATTTCAGCGCCGTCGATACCTTGAGCACGTAGAACGTGAATCTCCTCTGCGGTCAGGAGATTCGACTCGGCTTCTTGACCCGAAATGTCATCGATGAGCTCGTTGGTGGCATCAGTTTCCTCTAGATCAACATTGACTGTCAGCTTGTCACGTTATAATGATGCATAACCAAAGGGGACCAACCCAATTCTTCTATTCTTCCAGGTCGTCGGGGTATCAGGATATTTGCGGCAGCCTCCGCAGCCTCATTGCCTGTCATAGCCTTCACCTTCTCCTTCTTTCCCGCCTTCTTTCCTTTCTTGCCTGCAGGTATCTTGACATCCGAACCAGGACCTTCAGCTACCGGAGTGTCTTCGTCCAGCAGAATTGCAGCTTCAGCAGCGTCCGGGTTTGCAGACGATGTCGATGAGACAATTTCGTAGGCGATGTCGTAGTGTTTTCCTACTAGTTCACTGGTAGGAAAGGAACCATACTTGCCTAGTGATGTAACGCTGTGAAGTATGACATGAGCCTCACGATGAAACTGAGACCTAATGTCATATCACTTACCCTGAAGCTGTTACTAGGACACTCTTTATTACATCACTCGGCAGCCGCAGCATGACCGAATCTCCTTCCCTGATCACATTTACTCGCCTTATCATGCTTTCTCGAATCGACTGGACCGTTTCTGGAGCTTGAGCTGCTTGACGACGGGCTTTCGAATGAAGAGCTGTGTGGATCGAGGATTTCGGAGGATGGTGGGGCTGTCGCGTGTTGATCGTGGCTGCCATCTTGCTGCAATTTATTTGGCTGGCTTTACCTTCTCTGAGTAATATGAGTTGCCAACGGTCCTAGCTGCTACATGTATATTCTGTGCGACATCTTCACAACGAGCTTCATAACATGAATTCCTGACCGATATCCCGATCATATTCTCCATAAAATTGTGCCTGCGAGCCGGGCGAGAGTTGGGCCAGATCACGATTTCCCGACGGCGATAGCGTTGCGTCGTCCAGTCTGGAGCAGCTTCTTGTGATACTACCGATACACTGGCGCTCAACATCGACGCCCTCCGCCTGCGTCACCTCACACGATATATCCTCTTCGTATAAGGATACCTATTTTCTACCGGTAAAAGAATCCAGGCATCATGGCATCCATTACTAGGGTGCCAAGTTCGCAGAGCACGGGCTCGGCGGGTACAGGAACCCTACCGCTGCCGTTTGCTCAGGCTGCGGTCCCTCCTCCCAAAAAGGAATCTCGTGGTCCTCAAAGGTTCGTAGCTCTGAATCTTCTCATTTCCGGGCTGAAAAGCTGACAGACTGCCAATCTCCCTCGATATGCATCCAGAACGTCAAAAACAGCTAACAAGCTTAAAGTTCTTCCCTCGACTACCACTCCCGCTGAGCCGATAGATGGGGAGGAGGATAGCGATGTTGATGATGATCTCGCTGAACGAGCCAAACCGCGAGCGAAACCTGCAAAAGCAAATGGACAGGCTGAACCTGAGGGAGTTGAGGTGAGTAAACAATACGCAATCCCGACTTGATGGTGATCGCTCATTCTCCGCTGATGTACCCACCATGGAGCTTAGTTCTACACCGCCTTGTCGCAAATTCCTGCTGGGTCCGCCAGGAGAGATGCAATGCGTTTGACTAAAACGGAAAAATCTAAACTGCCTCGAGTGACCGCATATTGCACTGCTGCGTAAGTGCGAGAGATCCGCTTTCTGCAATCCGGAAATGCAGAGCTGATGTATGGATCTGTTACCCAGTGGCTTCAATCTTCAAGCTTTGCAAGCTTGGTTATCTGCCAGACCTTCTGCATACCGCTGCAACCCCCGTTTATTCGACACCGACTGTCTTCACACCCCGTATCTGCCTCCGGTATCCTTCCTCACGCAATCTATGCAAAAGTCACCTCCCATCAAGACGCGCCGAAAAAGCACGGGTAACGTTAACATGAACTCGAGAAATAGAGATATCCCGGAGGGGGATCTGTTGGGACTGGAACAAGATGGTACGCGCTCTGGTCGATTCAGTTGTGCTGACTTGCTTATAACGGGTTTCATTTCATATGCCTTGATAGAGGAGAACCCTATGCATTGTGGATCTCATGCAGATGGAATTGACGAGAGCGAGGCGCTTCTCACTCACAAACGCGAACATCAGATCTACGATCGTGAACAGCATGCCCGAGATGCCGAAGTTGAATCCGCGCGTGAAGCTGAAGCGATCCGCCAACGACGGGTGACGGGCTTCAAGACCCGCCCGTCTGCTTTGGCGGGCGATGCACCTCCAAAGCGAAGGCACTCAAGGGGATCGATTCATAGTGCGAACGGGAGTGATTGGGAAGGGGATGAAGATGAAGGGGATGAAGAATGGATGCCAGATCTTTTCGTATTTGAATATGGAACCGTGGTGATCTGGGGAATGACAGAGAGGGAGGAAAAGCGGGTCTTGGCCAGCTTGTAAGTCCGATGTGCTAAATTTCAATATTATCCAACATGTATGCTGATATCCTCCCTCTTCTCTTTGATAGACGAAAGTTCGAGATTGAAAAGCTAAACGTGGAAGATATTGAGATGGAAGATCTGAATTTCTACTACGCGAACTACTCTCGGTATGTCGATACATTTTACGTCCATCTTGCTAAATACTAACCCTTATGTTATTGCGCCTGCAGAATATACAACGATGTCATCACGTTGCGAAAGGGCTCCTCATTCATGTAAGTCGTTTTTCGTAGTCAGCGGTACACCTTGCTGATTTCGAAGAGAAATGGTATAGGACAAAACTTTCATTATCGCATGCGTTGTCGCAATCCGTCAAGATTTCTCTTTTCGAAGAACTGGTTGCAGGAACCATTGATCAGACGAAGGATTTACCGCGATCGCTATCAGAAACAGGAAAAATCGGGGTACGTGCCTGACGTGTTCGTTCTCATCTGTATCATGATGACTTACGATACCACCCGTAGATGCCCCGTAAGGAAATCATGAAGCAAATAGGCAGTTTGTTCATTTTGAGGATAAATTGGGGCGGTTCGATCTTGGACTCGCCAGTAAGTTGGAATAGTAAACTCCGAGTGCGCATTAGCTCACCTAACCCTGTCAATCAAACAGGAACTCTTCTGGACCTATCCTGATCTCGAGCCTTTGTACCAAGCGGCCAGGAGTTATTTGGAGATAAATCAACGAATCGACTTGTTGAATGCCCGAGTAGAGGCAAGTGACGCTTTACAAATCTTGCTTGCTCAGCTCAGTGACTTACCTGCTTGCCACTTCTATATAGGTCTTGCAAGATATGCTTACCCTGTTGAAGGAGAGTGTCAACAGTAGTCATGGCGAACACCTGGAAACAATCGTTATCGTGCTGATCGGCGTCGAAATCATTCTTGGTATTCTGACTATCCTAGTGGACGTATTCGCTGGATGAGGAATGCGCATGGATCAGTCAATCATGAATTGCTGTAATGCTGTAATGTCGTTTAAACTGTACGACATGTGGTTGTATCTGTCTGTAGCGGAGTTCTGTTGAAATGCTTTCCAGCCGCCCGGCGGTGTCCAACGAAAGGGACCAAGCATTTACTACCCAGAAACGCAATGCGTTCGGTAAACGGCGTAGGAAGATGAGACGACTTAACCAGCTACTCAACCTGGCCACTCAAGCTCAGAATTACCTCTTGAACGCCATCGCCATTTGTGTTTCAGGTTTTATTCCATTTGGGTCCGTCTTATGGATCGCGTGCGCGTCCTTGCCGTGCCGTCTCACAGCAATGCTCGGTAGTACCCGGCACAGATGCAAGAAGTGACACGACAGCGTTGCCAGCCATGGCGAGGACGTAGACCCACACGTATCAAGCGTGCCGAACAAAGTCGAAATGACACCCCATGGTCTGTGAAGGGGGCGCTGATGGTGAAGGGCCCACGCGCTGACTGCGCTCTCCGGTAAAGGAAGATCTGCTTCAGTGCGCATTTTGTTTTTGATGAGCCATCTGCTGCACCCACCTATGTATATAAGTCTCGAGGATTGTATGATGGGCATTCCCTCGGGCAGATAGAGCAGTGCAACTTGACACTAAACACCACTTACTCGCACAGTATCGAAGATGTCTACCGAATCTTAGAAGCAAGGACCTCTCATCTACAGTAGGTCCCCAGAATATCCAATGGATTGTACTGGGATGATGATCGCCTCCTGACTGTTAACTCTCCCTAGTTATCGGTGCCGGTCGAGTTATATGATTGCACCTGGTTGGGGCATTCCTTGAAAGACGGATGCCGGTCGAAGACATGCCGGGTCTCGTCACTCCCGAGCAGAGCGGTGCAGAATACGCCCACTTGGTTATCGAGGCCAAGAGAGCCGAACACGGAAGGAAGTTTTTGGGTAAACGCTTTACCGAACCTATTCCTTGATGAAAGACGTGGCTTCACTCTCCATGGCTGCGTGTACAGTTGTGGTGGGTAATCTCTTTGAACAAGTCGTACAGGCGCTGATCTTTCTTTACGCTATACATGCGAAAGTCTTCCGTTAAGGATAGGTACCCCCTCCAAACTTTGCTTGGATGCGTGCAGGTGACTGCTTCACTTGCTCCTTTCGAATTGTTGTATCGCTCACTATCAAACGTTATGTGTTTTAATTTGTGTTTGTGGATTGACTGAGGCAGAAATGAGATTTGACTTTTGTGTATGTCGCTGACGCCGTCCCACACTTCAAGCCTTCCAATACCAAACTCGAATGTTTCCCATCCCTCCAAAAAACAATCGGTATAGAGTGGTTCACACCAGCGTCCTTTCCATCGCCTTTTCACGAAGTCGGTCGCTGCGGAAAGGTAGCATCCAGGCACAAAACGGGAAAAGCAGGGAGGCTACACAAGGCCGCAACACCCAAAAAGTTTCGACGCCTGCAGGATTTGAACCTACGCGGGCAGAGCCCAACAGATATCGTTGAACCTAGAGGATTCAAGTCTGTCCCGTTAACCACTCCGGCAAAGCGCCTTCGGTGAAAGCAGAAACCTTCGTCTATATATACTATGCAAAACCCCCACAAAGCCCTGCAGCTCCGCTTTCCTCTCGATTGCTTCACATCGTAAACAAGCTAGAAACGAGGTTCCGTCTATCCATCTATCTCTGCATGTCCTAATCGTATTCAGCACGTTCGGCAACATCTATCAGCACCCCCCAGTCAGACCGCTCCCCATCCTGACATCACGTAGATCCCAAGATTCGAGATGGGCCCTGCACCGGTGGGACAAGGCAGCTCGAGGCGCGTACCGAGTGCAATCAATATGAGCACAAGGCGCAGTCGGGCTAGATCACCATCAGATCCGCCATCCGACACCTCTACGATGTCTTCTGCGGAGCTGAGTCCGCCTCCAGACACTCCCACAACACCGGCCATAGTGAAGAAGGCAGGTCAAACGACAGCAGACTTGGGGCCATCTGCAGGAGCTCAGGGCATAGCCGGGAGAAGACTACAAGCTGTCCTGGCAGGGGCACAAGATGTACGGAATCGCGGTAACAATGGCGAGGGAGACGGAGGTAATGAAGATTTGAAAGGCGGAGACGCGGAGCGTATTGCGACAGGAGTGCAAGAAAATCAAGATGAGAATCCAGAAATGGAAACTACCGTCGAGCGTCCTTCTCCGTCGCTATCACCAGTTACACCGAGAGCTGGGACATCCGCCGGAAATAGAGGTAAAACACAGGGACGGTCAAAGGCAAACATTAACAGAGTACCTCATTCAGTCGACGCGGAATCTTTACAGGAAGACAGCGATAGTAGCGAAGACAAGACTGACGAAACGCCGCTATTTGACGACGCTCTTCCCGCAACCGCCAAGTCCAACGCACAAGCTCATATCAAAATCACAATCAACCCGAAGCAACCGCTTTTCATCGATCTCCCAGAAAGCAAAGAAGAAGAGAATACAAACGACTCCGCGCAAGATATCAATACGTACACCTATCCTCCGTCATGTATCCCGCTCAAGCACCTTTCTGAAGCTATGCAACAAATCAAGTTGGCTCGTTTTTTGACGTGTAGGACCGAAGGATGTCACTGTCAAGGACTCAAACCACCAGGATGGCGTCGAGGTGACGGCAAGAATGAGAGTGTCCCATCCATCATTGAAAGCACTAGAATCGTGCTCTGGGTAGACCCATCCTTGGGTAACAAATCAGATCCACCAAATACCGGCGTTGAAGTTGAAGGACTCGAAGTTCTTGATCCTTCCGCGAGAGCCTTAACGCAGGAGAGATTATGGGAAAGTTGCGGCGAATGCGGCTGTGGATGGCGGGCTGGAGGGTCTCACGTGGGAGACGGAGAAGCAATAGGAGGTCATACTTTGACCTTGACATCGGATGATATCGACATGACGGAATTCATACAGTCGCCGAGTCAGGTCGATAAAGATGAGCTGCAACGGAGACGAAGAGTGGCACATCGAGCGGAAGAGATGTTTGAGGTGAGTGACCAGAAGGCGGCTCTTTTTATCAGCATGTTGATGTCTTGCTCTGCCTTAGGACCACGGAAAGTTAATGGATTTTGGATATACGAATGACGAGATAGAGGGAATTCTCAAGTGGGTCCAACACGCGCAACAAGCTTACAATCCCGGAACATGCCTAGTTGACATGGGCCATACGTGTTTTCTGCATGCAGGCAACTAGGACCCTTTCAAGCAGCACACGCCTCCAAAACTGTACCGAGCAAGAGTTCTCAAAAGGGCCTTCCACAAACCGGGAAAAGTCTAAAGAGATCTCGTGAAAGCAGGGAAAGATCGGAAAGCGCACCAAATTCGGGTGGGACTGAATCATTCCCGAAAGATCACATTGACGGAAACACCGTCAACAAGGCGGATGGCAATGCTGACGAAGAAGATAACGAAGACGACGAAGATGATGAAGATGATGAAGATGACGAAGATGAGACAGTCAACAAAAGGTCGCGAATCAGCAAGACTGGCAAACGTGGACCCGCCGGACGGGTGCCTCAAAAAACAAAAGCGGATTCTGCAGGGATAGCAGCAGGTGGACATGGTGCCGGCAAACAGGCGGCTTCGAAATCCCGCGAGCCTGTATCAATCGTTCGGAAAATCGATGGGGATACCGTTGTAGATGAAGAGGGGAACGTTCTTGACAAAAGGGAAACGGACACCGACGAGATTGATGGTGATGAAACAGTGGATATAAGTGTGGAGGTCGATACGGGAACGGAAACACCTATCACTGCGACGTTCCAGAGCGAGACCGATACTAGCTTGAAGCAGCAAGAGGAAGCAACATTAGTCGACAACCTGACTCAGGGAGTGACGATAGATGTGGATGATACAGACAAACCTATAGGGGGGTTGGGGGGCGACAATTTAGATAACATAGAAGACTGGGAAGACATCGAATTCGCAAGTCATTTTCACCCATGATTCTAAGTCGGAAATCGAGCTAACAGCTAGGCATTCATCCTCGCAGGAGCAACTACCGCGGAAACCAGCAGCAATAGAGTACGAGAAGGGATATATTAGGCTTCCTGTAGTCTCGTCTTCAGAACCCTCCGCCGTGAGCTCAATTGTGCTTATTGGCCTCAAAAACCTGTTCCAAAGGCAATTGCCTAAGATGCCAAGAGAGTATATCACTCGGTTGGTTTTGGACAACAAGCACTACTCGATGGCGATTGTAAAGCGTGGGTGGCGTGTCGTTGGTGGGATCTGCTATCGCCCGTTTGAAAGCCGAAACTTTGCCGAGATCGTTTTCTGTGCAGTTGAGAGCACAGAGCAAATCAGAGTAAGTCTATATCTCTTTCAGACTATGTTTGCGGCTAATTTGGACTGCGTTCTGGTAGGGTTATGGCTCTTTTCTAATGAATCATGTTAAAGACTATGTGCGGCAGGCACATCCGACGATCACACATTTTCTGACGTATGCGGATAACTACGCTATAGGTTATTTCAAGAAGCAAGTACGTACGATGCCTCGCAGTTTTTATCCTATTCTTTTGTCTAAGACCGACAGTCGGGTGCACAGGGATTTAGCAAGGAAATTACATTTCCTAGAGAGAGATGGGTAGGCTATATCAAGGACTATGACTCGGCCAACTTGATGATGGTATGTTCCCCCTTGCAGTCTACCTTGCTATACCTTTTTGGACTGAAACGGACCTTTTCTCCCCCTTAGTGTAAAATGGTACCACGAGTGAAATACGCAGATGTCCATCAAATGCTGGCTGATCAAAAAGCTGTGAGCTGAATTCGAGATATCCATACAACTCCTGCAAGGCTCGAACCTTTTCTTTCTTCTAGGCTGTTCTAGCCAAGATCCAGACGATCTCGCAGTCACACGTCGTTCGGCCTGGCCTTGCAATATTCAAAAATCGGACGACCGGCGAGAAAATCGAGTTGGCGAAGGAGGACATACCAGGTCTCGGTGCGTGTCGAGCTGATTGTTGCGGAAGTTGGGTCGAACAACTGATTGACCTGTCCCCTTACTCATAAAGTTGAAAGTGGTTGGGATGCACGAATGGACGAGCTGTATGGGTTTTCATGCTGTCTTCGACAAATCTCTGCTAAATCTTTGTTTTATATAGCCTGAGAACATCGATCCGACCGCCACAATACGTCTTATTCCAACAAATTCTCAATGATTTGGTGGACGATGCAAACGCTTGGCCCTTCACGAAGCCCGTCGACAGGACTGTAGTCAAAGATTATTATGACGTTATCTCGGCGCCCATGGGTGAGTTCAGACCTCTGCATCATCACCGGACGCGACCTGATTAACGCACGACCGGATAGATTTCCAAACCATGGAGCTCAAACTTGAATCAAATCACTACAAAGATCTAGAAGAGTTTACAAGAGACGTCAAACTTATCGTCGCAAATTGCAAACAGTATAATGGCCACTCTAACGATAATTCTTATACGAAAGCTGCTAATGCGTTGGAAAAAGCTTTCAACAAGATTCTTATCAAACGGACCGCGCAGGCTACCGGAAATTCTATAGACAAGCAGGATAAGAAAGACAAGAAAGACAGAAAATGAAAGGGTTTACACTGCTCTACAATCCGATACGTTGTAACTGATGAATGTCACAATGAATCGTGTGAAGCATCCACCAGGGAGACTGAAGGGAAAGCAACTGCCAGTGATCTACATATATACAGCCATCAACAGGGCGAACAGTAGACCAGAGGACCTTTGATGGGTGGCGGGAGGTCTTGGCATTGAGATTGGAATGACGTATTATCCAACAGTAACAGAGTTGAATTCAAACGGCGGATGACAAGGATACCCGACGCTCCTTAGCGTTAGGGTGAGATGCACACCAATGATGTACGCTATTGATGATGAGTCGAGGCGAAGGACTGGTCGCGTCAAAATCTTCATTATACTTGTCCACTTTACAACTTATACTCATTCCAAGACCGCTCAAATTTCCATACAATTCAGTTCTGTAGGTTAAAACGCGGCCATCCAAGCTTCTGGCATGCAAGCCAACAACTGAGTATTGGTCGCCTGTGCGATAAGAGTCGTAACAACAGCAGTGATCGGAGTTAAATCGTTCTACAGATATACTCGCATCAGTAATTGAGCAAAACCACAAAGGTGTTTATGCAAGCATACCTTTTCCAGATTTTCGCCTGTAAAGCCAAGTTCGGCCGTTCGACGGACCCAGCCCTCAACATTGGCATAGACTGAAATTGGGTGATCGCTTTGACGATTATACATGGTAAACCACAGTGATACCTAAGGAAGTGGTATGCTTAGTGTTATTTCATGCTCGTCTGCACTCGAAGAACTCACCTCGTCTCGTAAAAACAGAGTTAGGCAGCTTTCGAGATCAAATTCAGGCATCGATAGGCTTCTTGCCATGGCGATGACACTCGAGGTCAAGAGGCCTTCTATGCCTGTGGGAGTGATGAAATGTTGCATGTTGGGGGTCAACCTGAAAGGCACCTTTTCGTTGCATCGGTGTATGGGAGCCGCGGCATCGAATGCTAAAACACAAATCGGGTCAGGACAAAATCGACGACAGGAAAACGAACGCTCGTCTTACAGGGCAGGACTTCGCTCATGTACATCAATCCCGTCTTCAAGCTGAAATGGAAACGGCCCGGAGTTCGGTTGCTCAGACATGCTACATGCGACAAGAACATGCTTGCAGCGGTTTGCAAGGCAAAGTGTTTGCGCATGAGCCAAAGAGACGAGGCATCGTTAAGAGTGCGGATCATGTACTACAAAAGCAATCGACCGAATGAGCAAGGCACGATCTTGAAAGAAATGTAGGAGACACTCACGTTCGTCAACACATTCTCAGGAACGAATTTCTCGGCAATTTCCTCCACCAACTCCATTCGCGCGACCTTGTACTCCGGAGTTTCTTGGTCAGCCTTGGGATCCTAAGAGATGAGGGGATTCGCAGCGTAAGTGAATGCCAAGTCTTCAAGGCATAGACACACCTACCTGTGTAGGATAATATATCTTGCGGAACTGGTCAATGAAGTGTAACATTGGCACGTCTCGCAGCATGTTGTGTCTTTTGCAATGATCATCGAAGACGTCCTGTAACGTGAGGTAACTGGAGTCATTGACAACTAGTCTCAGACTAGGCGTCAGCGGGACGGCAGCAGGAAGATGTATAGTCAAATTTCGCTTTCGGCTTTCCTTGCGTCGACTCAGGACACTTGAGGATGCAAAGAAGCGAAATCAGATCGAGATGGCCGGAGAAAATGATGTACTGGCACTTACCTGTTCATGATTCTGAACAATTGTGCCAAGCGTTCTTCCCTTCTACAATGCCGACCAGATGGAGACTGAATAGCAAAAGTATGGTTGGATCCATTGTGGCCTATAATGGTAATGCGCCGGAAACAAAAGCCAAAGCCGCGGGCGAGTTCCAAGATGGACGAGAAGCGTCCAATCTTCACAAAGTCGTTGTTGCTGTCAACGTGCTGTAACATGTAATGGAGTGAGCAAGTGCCGAGAAGGGAAGAAAGTTCAATATATCTACCTCGATGTACTGTCCAGGTATTTCGACTTCATCAAACTTGGTGTGATGGAAATCAGACAACAGACAATCTCCTATATCAAGAGCTTCTTTTCGAGGGCGATTGTCCAGTCCTTGCTCATACCGATCATGCAATCGCTGCATGCGTCGAATGTATTCCCGGAAGGTGATTTGATGTGCCAGGAAATTCTCGTGCATGATTTGCTGGAGCTACAAAGCACGATTCAGTCAAGGACTCACGCCAACACGAATGCAGATACCATACCTTAAGATCATGTCGGATATTGGCAAGAGAGACATGAATCTTTTCTCTGATGTTGCGCGGCAATGGTTCATCGTCATTCGGAATTCTCGTCTTTTGCGCCCATTGCTACAGGCCGGTGTTTGATTAGCTCCAACTATCTTGTCAAGAGAACCCATACTCACACTCATGGCATCCGTCAGTAGCGCGGACAGGAATCTGTACACGTCCTCTTCAGGGGGTGCACGCGACCTGACGTTGATATGATCTACCATCTTCTCCATTGACAACGCTAACAGGGGGAATGCTGTTTTCAGTATGTTTAGAGTATCGTCAACATATTCTTGAGGTTGTCGAGGAAGTTGGAAGTTCGGTGGAACACTGGGTTGAGATCCGGCCGGCTGAGCTTGTTGTTCAGCTGGCTTTTTATCCTCAGTTGCAGTAGCGTCCGCAGCTTGTCCGTCCGACGATTTACTCTGTTCACCCTGCGTCCCACTTTCGGCAGGACCCTTCTCATCCGGAACGTCGGGAACTTCGGACACCTGTTTTTCACCACCATTTTGTCCACCGAGGCCTCTCGAAGTCTCTTCCGGTTGTTGTTGTACATCCGGAGGCGCTTCTGACTTCGTCTCTGCTTGTTCAATTTTGATGGTCGGCGTGCCTTGGCTAAGTGCTTGGCTGCCTTGCGACTCTGTCGGATTAGCGTTTTCTTCGATGGATTTGCCGGAAAGCTCTGGGGATGGATTCGCAGCTTGATCTTGAACAGCCTTCTGGCGTTTGATACGTTCCAACTCTTGTGCACGCTTCGCTTGCGCATGTGCCATCTGCCGTTGATTGAGGATAAAGTCTTCTTTATGCGTGCGGAGTTGATAGAACAGTGCCTGATCGCAATCATACATTAGCGGGATATTCGCAAGTATTTCACTATGCTGCTTACTTGGGGGAATGACTTGGCGATCTTGACCAACACATTCCTGGCTTGCCGAGCTTCGCGATGACTCAATGACAATAGTAGTTGCGGGATGAGGGTGATCCAATACCAGATGGCATGATCCCCGCGATACATTTCAAATGCTCGCGAAATTGCATGACTAGCATCGTCCAGACCAAGCAACCAGAGGACCCGAATGAGCAGTTTCCTTGCCTTGGCCGACTTGTATAAGCCAGCTGCTTGCATGTAACATGACACAGCATTTGCTGCGTGATTCATACGAGCGTGTTGGTATTGCTGGATCCATTCTTGATCGGGTAATCGAGCTTTACCTGGTTCTGGCTCCGGTTGTTCTGGAGCACGAATTGGCTTCTCCCTGAAAAGCCGATCGTTATATTTACCCCATTCCGCCCACGCCTTAGGTAAATTCAGATCCATTTGCACTGCTTGAGCGAAGGCCAAGTTGGAATCCTCGTTGTTGCCAAGCTTGGCCAGGAACATTCCCTTCAATGTCAAGAACTCGGCTTTCTGAGGTGGTGCGAAATACATCAAGTTGGTTGTGCTGATGCTGTCCAGACCGTCGGCGAATTTTTCTGGCCGCTGATAGAAACACATAGCCTGTTCCCGCAACTTCAGGAAAGCTTCAGAGATTTCGATATTGGGCAATGCGTAAATCTTGCTAAGAGCTGTGGTGCAAACTTCCGATAGCTGGTGTTTTCTCGCGACATGGCCGAATCTGTTAATCATCCAGGCCGTCTCGTGGTATCCCCGGAAACCGTAAGTTGCTGTCTCCCCAGATGGGATCAAAGGCACGTAGACTTTGGTGACTGCAGAGAAGACGTGCTGTCGCCAAGCGAGCAAGTCACTCCAGACGCTAATATCATCCCAGAAATTCGGTAAACGTTCTCTCCAGGTTTGGAATATCGGTTTCAAGTCTTGCGTCACTCGCGTTTCGAGATTCTGCTGATTTGTTAAGGTAAGACTTTCAAAAACCCCTGCAGCTTCTTGTAATTCCACAAACTGCTGGAATAGCTGCAACAGCGGGGCATGTGCCGACGATAGCTGAGATGGCAAAGAAACCCATTTCCGAATAGTGAGCTGAACAGCTTCATCCAGCACCCTGAGAAAGTCGGCAGGCTTCTCCTGGCCTGTATGAGCTTTTATCAGAGCAGTGTATGCCTCAAAAACTTTTCGCCGGGGTGTTGCAATGTCGGAAACAGCATCCAAAGTTCGCTCGATCATTTCTCTATCGGTCGAACCCCAATCGCTGAGACGCCAGGCGCATTCGAGAAGAAGGTCATGGTTGCCTTCATGGCGGGCAAGATCGGTAAGAATGTCCCATTGCTGAAGCTTCGTAGCAGCTAAGATCCAATGATCTTGCCACAGAGCGCATTCGTTTTCGGTGTAGGGAATGATACCAGCCTTGACCCGGCTTTGAGCAAGCTCATACATTTCCTGTGCTCGCGGCCATAAGCCGTTTTGTTCGAGTGCAATTCCAGCGTTGGTTTCTTCGTGAAGACAGCGTCGTCGCCAAAGACCGTAGAACAAATCCTCTTCGCCGAGTTCGGCGTACAGTTCAGTAAGGGCGTCGGCACAAGCGTCACGTAGTTCGTCGGTCTCGACGAGCTCCATGTCTCGCTGAACTATTTCGATGGCGATGTGCCAGGCGTTAAACGTTTTGCCAAGGTATTTGACGACAAAAGGAGGCAACAGGAATGTATGGCCACAGGCGAGGACCCCTCGGAGCAATGTTTGTACGATGTTGGGTTTTTGTTCGAGTTGTTCCATGTGGTATTCTTTTGTCAACAAGCCTAGTGTCCACCTCTGGACGTTAATCTGTTGCGGTCGAGGCAAAGTGACCCAACATTCACGGAAGAATTTTGGCCAAATCGCGTCCGCGGCAGCATGGTCCAAATGCAGCAAACGTCGAAGAGAAGTAAGCATAACCTTCGTGTCCAGCTGAAGACTGGGTTCCGATGCTTCGCCTTCCTTCTTTTCTTCGATTTCCATTACGCCTGACGATGGCTGGTTGGCTTGGATACAGCCAATGAGCAAGTCTGTTGCCAATGCCATCCAATACGTTCCCTTGACATGCTCCCAATTTTGGCCTACCAGAATGTAGCGCAGACGACCGAGGATGTCGTAAGGAAGGGACTGCTCTAGCATGTCGACGAACCGATGTCTTAGCTTGGCATCGGCACACCGTGTGCCTAATAGGAATGGACCTTCTAAGCGATTGGTCAGATCGGATCGATCTAAGCTGTCATCTTCGAAGATATCCAGGAGAAGCGTGAGGTAGTCGTTGTAAAGCTTTGAGACATCGTCTCCACGGGTTTCCCAGGTGGTAAGCTTCTGTAGCAAACCAGCCTTCTCCCTAGCGCTAGGGACGTTGTCTTTGCGTTCCAGAATCCATTCTCGCAACATATCCAGGATATAGCGACACAACTGTGCACTTCCGGAATTTTCGATTAGATGGCTGATTGCGGATAAATAATTTCTTCGCTGATCCTTCAGTTCCGCTAGTCGAGGTTTGCAGAGCCCCAGTATCGAAAGAACAGATCGGAGTGCGTTCTCATAGGCCGGTGTGTTTATAGAATTGCTAGTGCACTCTCGGGCTAGTCGCGTGATAAGCTTAGTGATGGAAACGTTCATAAGCTCGAGCTTGTCAGGTCGGGCTCTGACGTAGCATTGCAGAACGAACAAGGGGCCTTGCAATCGATCTCGCGCACCAAGTGGCTTATCGGCTTTGTTTAAGCTTCCCACGATATTCTCGGCCCATTGCTGGAAAGTGCTGATTTCCGGGCCCGGAGCTTCCTCTTCGTCTACCTTCGGAAGACATTCAAACATTTTCTCAAGGATTGGCCGAAGGATGTCGTGAAGAGGCACATAATCACTGAGTACGGCCGACTCCAGCAGCTTGCTGAGCACAGCCAGATGGCCGGTAATCCACATCTTGTCCTTGCCGGAGCAGACAATGGAAATTACTTCTGCAGAGTTCGATACGATGACGTAGTTCGCATCAGTGACTTCCTGTAGAACATAGGAATATTAACAAACTTGATCAATACACTCTGCAGGTCCACTCACAGATAACATTGTACGCTGGAAAAATGTCAATTTGGCTGTTACACCCGGAAGTCCATCTGGTCCAAGGATTTCGCGCAATAAGGTGAGCGCCCGAGCAGTCAGACCCCCTCTACTAATGGGCTCCTGCGATGTTGACACAAGCCTGACCAAGTAGCTTGTGATCAATTCACGTACGTGAATGGGCAGGGACCATCCTCCTGCATTGGCTGGACTGTTACTTGTGGGTGTGTTTGCGTTTCCGGCCGCGTCAACCCGTTGCTTTTTGTTAGCTGTTTGCGTTTCCGGGGCCGCGCGTTTCTTGCTGTCCTCGTTCGCAGCTTTCATTTGATTGCTAGCAGTCACACCTGTCAATCTTCTCCGTTCCCATCGGAAGATGAGTTCAACGATGTCGATTGTCAGCTTCTTCATGTCAGCCGTAGCCGCAGGCACGAATCCCAGTTTTGTCAAAGAGTTCGCCATCATCGCCACGAAGAGATCACGGCTATTATAGAATAGATCTGGATTGCTGACCAGCAGTTCGCATACCGTGACAAGTTGCGGTGTCGTTCCTCCTTCTTCGACCAGGAAGCGCTTCGTTGCCATCGCCCAATGCGCGTGGCCGGTTGCGGGCGCAGGATCCCTTTTCGGCAGACTCCGGGCCAGAACGTCTGTCGCTTGCCTATATATTGACCTTGCTTCGCTTTCCTTCACACGCAGCAGGCCATTCCAAGTCTTCCTGACAAGGTTCTCGGGTGATTCATATACGGTGAAGAATCTTCCCGCAAGCAGATAGGCCATGGATTTTACGGTTGGATCGGTAGAACCCATGCAACCCCAAGCGACCTTGATGATATCCTTCCGAACTGTTCCCACGATATTCGATGCAAATTCTACGAGAATCGATGTCATGTGCACGATCTCGATAGTCAGACTATCATTGGTGGGCTCCTTACGTTGCTGGCGTTGTAAGAATGGCACCCAGATATTCGATGACATCACTGATGCTGTCTGAGGGCGTATGATCGCAACATCTTCTGGTTTGTCGCCAAGCGGCTTCGTCGGCGGGGATGACTTGTTTCCATCCTCGACTGTCTTGTCTGCATTTGGCGGTGCAAGACGAGCGTAATGTATCCATAACATCGGATTGACGACGTATCGGAAGGTGTTAATCTTGCACAAGAGACTGTGAGTTTGGCTACTGTAAACACCTAAAGCGTGCGCAAATATATCTCGTTTGAGATCGATGTCGTTGCACGTCGTCACCTTGCTATAAATGAAATTGGAGATTTCAGCTTTGTCCAGTACTGCGTACATGTCAAAGGCTTCGACAAGTTGGAAAAGAAGGTCGACGGTGAGGCGTTTGTCAACGTCAATGCTGTTGTCCAAATACCGCATGAACATGCCAATGAGAAGTCCGGGCAAGCGATCGTAGATTTGATAGGGATTGCTTTGCTGAGTTAAATGCGCTCTTCGAACCAGATTTCGCCATACTTTGATGATGGCTAACAGTGTGGGCCGTTGTTCTTCAAGCCATTTGTCAGAGTTCTGACTCAATTCGTTAATAAGCTGAACTCCATGTAATACTTCATCGTTGATATCGTCCCCGGCCAAGCATGTCGTTGTCAAACGTTCAACCTGTTTGGAGAATTCCTCGGCAAATCGTGGAGCTTTTTGGCTTCGAATGACACACAAATACGTGCGCACGATATCAGCATTGCTGATGCTTTCGAGCAGGAAATTCACGGCGTCTACAGGATACTTGTTGAAGTATAAGGCGAGGTTGGTTGTAAATGGTCCAGGCTGAGACTGATGAAGCTTGCTCTCAGCATCCGCTACAAGCAGCGTCAAATCCTTCAAAAACGTGTTTGCAGCTGACGGTAATAAACGGAACACATTGACAAGGCGGACCATTCGCGCAATGTCTTGATTGTCTTCGTAAGGTTTGACGGCGGCATTGGCCAACATGGTAGGATCCGCGAGACTCCGGAAGTGGTCAAGCAGCTTGACACCGATTTCGACCTTGAAGTAATTGGTGAGGAGTTCCAGGAATCGTGCAAGGCCTTCAAGCCCGGAAACGCTGAGTCTTCGAGCGTCAGCGAGGTTGACCAAGATGGGGCGTAGACCCGTTTGCAGAATGTCTTTCGGAAGTTTTGTTTGTATCGCCAAAACGCTCCTCAGACCTTCGTGTGCAACCTCTACGATTTCAGGCGAGGGGGAATACATGTGCTTGAAGTATACAGATATAATTCTGTTCAAACAGCGCACGACAATTAGCAACACTTTTCCCGAGTGAATCACGTGTTACTCACTTAGATCGCAACGGCCCATTCTGACCGGTAAAGAGCTGCGTTGACTCCATTCCCGCGCACAGCAACCGTAAGCAAGCCACCCTCAAATTGCGCAATGAGACCTCCAGACCATGGTGCGTGACTCTGCCTATCAAACTCGCATCGTCCGCATCTGCTAATGCTATGGTTTCATGGAAAAGGCGCAACAACTCGTCGTTCTCCGCTGGGACGATAGGTTTGACCGAAAGGAGATAAGTGATTGCGTCTACATTCCCGATTTGCATGCCAAACGGAAGGGCTCGAAGCGGTTTGTTGAAGATTGGCCCCGATGTTTCATTT
This sequence comes from Naganishia cerealis, assembly GCA_030039265.1. Classification (NCBI taxonomy): domain Eukaryota; kingdom Fungi; phylum Basidiomycota; class Tremellomycetes; order Filobasidiales; family Filobasidiaceae; genus Naganishia; species Naganishia cerealis. The sequence goes on along the minus strand of JASBWR010000031.1, from coordinate 35,249 downwards.
AGCAATCGTTCTTTAGCGGGTACTTCGATCAAGTCGTGAACCGAGATCTGCTTTAAATCTGCTAAAATTTGGATGCATTCCTTGGTTGTCTCTCGGACAATGCGCTGCTGACTCGGGAGTTCGTGAACCAAAAGGTCCACAAGTTTGCGGAATCTCGCTTCAAGGCGTGGATCTGCTTTCTCTGAGTTCTCCGTGGGGCTGTTACCCATCTTGATCACGACTTTCAGCAAGTCTACGACTTCTGGCAGAGTTCGCGGAGTATCCTTGGGCACATCACGAAGGACGAAGAACAGTGCTCGAACGTACTCGAGTTGCCTGTCGGGTATCCACTTTGCCTGCAAAGGCTCCTGGTCGGCTAAAACCTGTAATCCTAGACATCCAGCCAATTTTCGAGACCAACCCTCTTCGTAACAAAGTGCTGCGAAACGCGAGAATAAAGCCATTAGTATCGGAAGACCTGCTTCTTTCGCCGATGTTCCTGGTTCCTCTTGTAGCTTGTCCTTGAGACCGATGAAGTCGTCGATGATTTGGGTGAATAGTTCTTTCGTCTTGAGTCGATCATAAACCACCCCATCTGCTACGCCCTGCACTAATCCAGTGACTACGGAGGACGACAGCAGGGAAATTCGTTTTGAATGAGGGCTCTTTTTGCGGCGATTCTTGATGTCCATCGCAAAGACTTCGTTGGAAAGCTTCCGGATGTGTCGAACCACGTCTTCCCGGTGTTCCGGGATTTGACAAGCTTCGAGCAGTCCTTTGATCACGCTAACAAAGACCGGCTCTTGATCGACCGCATGAAAAGCCTGTTGATGACAATCACGGTCAGCTAAGTTACCCTAGATAGACACGACATCCAAGACGAATATACCTCAGTCATGAAGAGTAGACTGCATTGTTTGAGCATGTCAACTGCAGGGCCTCTGTTGGCTTCCAGAGGGTTCTGAATTTGACCAAGGGCGATGTTGATCCACCTGCTAATTTCAAACTCTCGGTCCGAGCCATCCACCTGCAGCTTTGCATAGACTTCCTCACCGCTTGGTTGATATTCGAGGAGATATGGCATCTGTTGGAAACGACGATTCCTTCCACCCAATTTTCCAAGTATTTTCACAGCGGCATGTGAATGTAGGTGATCGAAAGGTACTGGTTTGAGGAGGTTATACAATGCATTCATGAGATCGCGTAGCACCGGCGCCATAGTCGGATCGAGAAACTCGGCCGTCAGGTTATCGATGCATAATTCCAAAGTACGCAGACCTTGATTGACCAGATCTGTACCCGCGTTGAGAGCGTAGACGAGTGGTTTCATCAAGTATCCCAGATGCGGGAGTAGATTTGTGAGTCGAACAGGAACCGTCAAACAAAGTTCGACGAATAAATCTCGCTTGGATGGCTCCGAATGCGTGAGCAGATGGTTGAGCGTCTCTAGCATCTCCTCGAGAATAGGAAGTACTTCCTTGTACAAGGCTTCAAATCGACCACCACCGATAGACCTATAAAGGCAAAAAAGACGAGGAAATTTAGCTCCCGAGGTTCTCTGGCTTGATGTGGAGCCCATACCTGAACAACGCTCTCAAAATCTGGTAATAAGTAGAAGGATCTTCGGCTTTGGCTGCAAATGTGAAGCAGTTGATGATTAACTTTGCCAAATGCGGTACAAGTACCTGCTCATTGACGTCAATGTACGAGTTGACAGCCATAAAAGCACATTTAAACAGTCGAAGCGAAAGTGATGCCTGGGCCTTTGTTTGTGAACCAACGCTCTCCAAATTATCCATGAGGTGTTTCAGGAGAATGGCGACCGTTTGATGCGAAACTTCGACGTTTGATAGCATACTTTGTAGTAGCGTGACGATATGAGGGTATTCCAGCACTTGTTGGCAATAAAACTCCAACGAATAAGTCCACACTTCGGTGAATGTATGGGGATCATATGCCAAAAGAATGCCACTAAGTAATTCTAGTGCGTCCTTTTCCTCTCTTGCATCTCGACTTCCTTCGTAAATGCGGAGGGACAACACGCCATATCGGAAGAGGTCATGCAGGACTTCACCATGTGCGATCTGTGCCTTGAAGTTTCGCAGATTGTTGAACAGCGATCGTATAGTTGTGAATATTGAACGGAGTAGCACTTTAGCATCACGGAGGAAGATGTCGAGATTGTCGTTGGCGTAGGCTACTGTAACAATCGGAGTGACCCGTTCAATGCTCCTCCAGTCCAGCTCATCGTAGCCGGTCCGGCCAGCCTGATCCTCCACTCCCTGACCCCCAGAACTCTTTTCCTGTGCGGCAGCTTCTTTCATTCTGTCAAATGCTCTGTATATCCCCTTGAGCTTTTCCACCGACGTCAGCATCAATCCGTTGAGCAGCTTGACCGCCTCTGACGCCTCTGATTTGCTACATACGCTATCGAGACACGTGTGAATGAGCTTTCCGCACATGGTCTGGATACTGAGCGGGAATGTCGGATCGTGGCTGATGGACGCATAGACGGAGATGACTCTTGCCAGCTGTTGTTGCGAAAGTTCGTTTCGTACCTGATGAATGAGGTCCGCAAGGGTACTATATGCGAGAGGTCGGAGCGATTCCTTGCTGGTAACTCCCGCACCAACCAACACCTTCTCGTTCAGCAGCAGATCAATGAAGGGAACAAATGCCGTTCTGAATTCCGACGAAAGCATGTGTCGAGTGGCAATCAACAGCTCCTTCCTTGTCGCTACATCCTCGGGAGGACAATCCCTGAGTAATCGTACGCAGGCTTCGGGAAAGATGTCCAGATATTGCCGAATGATGTTGCCCGATCCTCTTGAAACATACGCCAAGAAAGCCATCGTCTTCACCTGTGCTTTGATGACTTCGGTGTACATTTCTCTGTTTTTGATCCCTTCTGCCACTCCGGTGAAGATCATTCCCTTCTCCTTGGCTGCAACATATGCCAATCTCTGGGGTTCCGGCTGGATCGCAATGCTTTCCATGACGAGCGGATAAAAGTCCTTCATTGCGTTCTCCATCACAGTCTTGAAACTCTGAAAGATAAGAACAACAGCAATGGGACACTCGGTCAACACTTTGGGCGAATGCAGAGCGTGCGGCAAGAGTTGTGGCTGTTGAGTGTTCTGTGCTTGTGCAGGAGTTTGCGCAGGTTTCGTTCCCGACGCCGGTGTGGCAGCGGTTGTGGAATTAGGTGTACTTGAAGCTTGGCCTTGCGCTTGGGACGGCTGAGGCTGATTTTGAATGGGTTGTTGAGGCGGCGTTGGTTCCACACCTTGCATTGCTTCGGCAGACTTCCCCGCATCGTCAGTCCCTGCCGCTCCAGGAGAACCCGCACCACTCTTCCCAAATTCTTTTTCCACAACACTCTTTGTATTCGCATACATCTGCTTTACCAGATCCAAAAATGGCTGGACATACTGTTCCGTCTGTTCCTTGTGGCTTCGGAATCCATCAATGATGATCTTGATGCATAAGAGCGCATTCTCCTCATTTTCGACTTTAAGGAGATGCAATGCTGTCGACATGAGTGCGCCCTCGTGCGGTTTAAGCGCATCGTTCCTAGGTAAACGTTGCAATATGGCAAGACACGTTGATCGGAATTTCTATAACGAGCAGGGAATCAAGTGAGCCAAATTCAAAGATGAGATAGGTATTAACTCACCTGCTCCTCGCTATCTTTGATGAACGTGACCGCCGGCGATCCATCCTTCAAGAGACTCGTAATCGCAGGAACCATAACTCCAAAGTAAGTTATATACGCGTTGGCATCTCGATTATGGTCTGCGCTGTCTCGTAATTCGGCAGCTGCAGAGAATAGCCCATTCACGCCACATAAGCCGTGACCGCATGACTTGCCACTCATATTCACTTACCAAAGTGGATTCTTCGTGAGAGATCTGTCGAGCAAGGGGCGATACAAGAGATCAGCACTACTCCCAACACGAGAGAAACACCAAGACGGCATGTGGCTTACCTATACTAGTATCTCGTAGCCTGCTAGCCCAAGCTTCGCACTCTCCCTGTGTGGTAGGGGTTGCAAGCCCACCGCCGACAGAGATACCGCTACCTGCTGTATTAGGGGTCATCTGACCACCTAGAGGTCGTACCGAAATAGAACCAGGAGGACGTCTCATTGGCGGCTGAGGACCTCCTTGGCCCTGCCCTTGCTGCTGTCCTGCACCACCACTAGCACTGCTACCGACCGAACTTCGAGGTGTCCCCGGCGCGCTGTTTGGAGCGCTACCGGGTGCCGAAGACGGCGCACTCCCTGGGACTGAAGACTGCCCCGGTCGCAGTCCGGGTGGTCTGTTACCTTGCTGCGTACTTGCAGTGTTTACCGTAAGCATGCGTCCAGGAGTGCCGTTGGGTCCTTGTAAAGGTCCAGGTCTGGCTTGAGACTGCATCGAGGGTCGTTGAGCAGCGTGTGGCGGACGGCCTTGTGCGTGAGGTTGAACGGGTCGCGCCATACCCGGACGGGGTTGAAGTGACTGACCCGGTCGTGGTGCAATACTAGATGCCGATGGAGGCCGAGCTGTCTGCCCTGTTTGTGGCGGTCGTGCTTGAGGTGGTCTGACTAGATTGGGATTTGGCGGACGTCCTGGATTCCCTGATTGCGCCGCTTGTGGGCGGGCGACCGGAGGCCGGACAGGTTGAGAAGGAGGAGCATTCTGCGATGTAGCAGCGGTAGTGACCGGTGTTGGCGCTTGTTGTGCAGATCCTGATGCAGTACCACTGCCTGTTTGACCAGCAGATTTATTTGCCTGAGTGCCGGGTTGATTCGTTGCTGATGATGCCTGACTGGATGAAGGAGCCGGTTGTGCTCCACCTGTTGGCGGAGAAGGTTTATCTTCCTGACCGGCCATGGTGGCCGTCGACTTGTTTTCGTTCTCCTTGATCGTTCAGACTGCAGCCGCTTCTCGTCTGCCGTTTCCTCCACGAGCTTCAGTTTTTTGCAGACTGCTGCAGGATCGCTAGCATGAGACTCGCTGAGCGTAGTTGTGGCACAGTCTCTCCCTATGTGCTATGATCGCATCTGGATCTCTTGAACACCCAAAACGTCCACTTGAATCTTCACCGAGTTCGGGGACTCGATCAAGATCAATCCGCCGCGCCTCTTGTCCCGTGTCCCGTCCCAGCGCGTGCGCTTCCACAAATAAGGCTCTCCAGTTCGGCAGGCTCGACCAACAACCCAACTCCCCGGTAGCGTTGTTGACACAGCGATAGACCGAGTGCCTCAGAAGTGGTGCCAACTTATGAAGGGAAACGCTTGAGACGCTTCACACATCTCGGAATTGCTGTACAATTGCAATAGGTTCCCTCGAGCCAGAAGTGGAAATCATGCGATTCGCATACATGTACATGCGACTATCTATCCCTTCCACAACTCCCGGGATACTTTCATCCTCACTTTAAGAAACGCTGAAGAACCACCCTGTCCCGCCTTCGCTGGGGACGGATTCTCTAGCGATGTAGGTGGAGGGTAACAGGTGTTTCTGCTGCGATTAACCTTGTGAATTTTCTGAATCGCGCTCGGAGAGTTCTTGTCAGGGTTCACCTTCACGTTGTTTTGTTATTGGGTTCCGACAACCACATTAATAGAAGAAGAGAAAGCATCAACGAGGAACTGATCAATGTTATCATGATGAACCATTGTGAGGTGGTCATTATCGTACTCCATACCCCCGCGACCCATTCATCAAACTGATCAAGGGTAGAACTGATCGTTCTGGTTGGAATTAGTGTTCGTCATTAAAATGAAAGGGCGTCAATGTATACTGTTCAGAGCATCAAGCTGTAGGGTATTTCTATATCATGCATGTCGACAACAAGGCAAAAGAGTGTGTGTAGAGTAAACAGTGTTCGTTAGGGCCATGGCCAATCCATCGTGATTGATCTATATCTTCAAGTTTTCTTTGCTTTTCCATCCTATTCGCCACTTCGAAACCAGTGCCTGTCTCCCGAAATCACAGCTGCAGGTGATTCATCTTCCAAGATTGGAAAGATAGAGACTGACGAGGATCGCAGGAGGGGTGTTTACAAGAAGAAGGCACCCGCGCCGGCGACGAGAGCGAAAGCGGAGAATCCGACAGCCATCACTGATCCGAGGCCTTCCCCGCCGAATCGCGTGACGGAGGACCCGGCGGATTTAGAGGACGTAGCGGATGCGGCGGCGCCGGATGAACCTGATCTGGAGGATGCAGCTGATGAAGAGGATTTGGATGAACCGCCAGAGGCGGCGGCGACAGCAGTGGCTGATGCCGACGAGGAAGATCCTGATCGAGATGAAGCAGAAGCTGATCCAGTAGCGCTGGAGGAACCGCTTACTGCTCCAGTCGCGGAGCCGGCGTTGGAGAGCGCGAGCGAGGCAATACCGTTACCGACTGAGGTGAAGGTCTGACAGTTGGATGTCGCCGGAACGGAGTACGGGGTGGAGGGAGTCACCGTCTCGCCGACCGTCCAGAGTTCAGTCGATCCAGCAGCATTGGTATAGGTACCGGTGTATCGCTGAGCAAAGGTCGACGTGCTGCCGTTGGCTAGAGGGTAGATTCCTGGAGGGTATGCAGAATCGCCGTCACAGCTGGTAAAGGTGTCCTGGGAGTAGTCTCCTGGCATCACCCATTGACAACCCATTTCGTCCAAGGTGTGTTGGCACTCAAGAGCAGCCGAGTAGGTCGAGTTCTCGGCTGTGCAAATTCGAAGACAGAACTGGCTGTAGGACATGTAGTTCATCCACTCCTCGTAGTGAACATCGGTACCAGAAACGTTGGAAGTAACGTTTCCACCAACGGGGTTACCGTCACCAGTGGCTCCGTGAGGGTCTAGTTCACCGCCTTCATCACCCGAAGCGATGTTCAGACGCGTAAAATCACCCCAGCCCTGAACCTGAACGTAAAGCGGAGTCTTGACAAAGTGTACTGCCTTCAAGACACCATCGGGGATAACTCGTGCGTTATTTCGGGGCTGGACACACCTTGGGTACAAAAGAAACTTTGTGAGCCGCCAGGTCGCCGATTACCACTACTCGTTAGCTTACCAGGCAACTTCATAAGCTTCAGAGTCACCGATTGTCACTCCGGCCGCGGGTGGTCCAAAGATACAAAAGTCATCGATGCTGTTGGCCGAGATTAGACGCGAGTACGAAGTTTGGTTGATCGCAGTGCCGAGAGTGGCGGTGGGCGGGTTGGTACTACCCTGCAAGACGCCCGAGGTGGTTAGCGGACTTATAAACGAGGGGATCATCCTCAACTCACCATGGTACCGGTAGCAGTAACCTGCGCATTAGAGCTCTGAGCGAAAAGTGCAACAGCGGTGACGGCCGCAGAGGCAATGGATTTTGCAAACATGTTGATTACGGGAGGTCTATAGGCGTGAAAGCGATAAAGGGAGAGAGAAGCGGAAACCATCGTCAGTCTTTATACTTGGATCAGAGTAAATGCGCTGCTTACTGTCTGTGTCAGCGTTGTAGGAATAGTGAAAGGAAGCGGGGGATAAAGGCAGACGAAAGATGCTGATGCGAGGTTCAAATACAGAAAACAAATGCTGGGAAGAGAAAGAGTGGCTGTGACAAGGGACATGCTGATGAGAAGGAAGGTGTATGCGGTACAGATGATATACTAGCGACCCGTCGTGACTCGCGCCAACACAGCCCAATCAACGACGAACAGAGAATTCACAACAATTCCTGTCAATCCCCTTCTTTCACGAGAGTATTTTTAGCCGGGCCGCAAATAGCACGCGTTCCGCCTGCGCAACACGCTCGTTGGCACTCCCATCGCAACCTCGCCTGCACAGTACTGTACGGCCTGGCACGGGCTCGGTCTTTTTGCGTCCACCGCAGCGTTGGGGCAGTTGAGCAGTTGTTAGGCAGCAGAGCTGGCCGCTGACGTCGATCCGGTCCCGTGAATAGGTGTCCGTATTATTTGACGTTTCTTGCTTGAGCTTGCTCGTGCTTCCACAAAAGCAATTCATCAGAGATGCAAGAGCTGACTGGACATGAACATTGTCTCTCCCTGCAACCAGATATATCTCAGTTTTCTACAGGGCACTTCCACCGCATGTTTCCGACGCGACGGACGAGCTGACGGGAGATGTGGCGCCTGCTTTGAATATTAGTGTAGGTGCTGCGACAAGATCTGCGAAAGGTGTATTGACGGCATTTTGTAAGGAACGGGGGGTGCGGAGAGAGGTTGTTGGCGGCCGTGTAAGCCGGATGCATGTTCGTGCACAGGTACAGTGGTATTAGCACAACAGCTCAGCTGCATACGTCACGTTTTCCATCACGGAACTATTATATTCTATTGGCAGCTCCTAGGCCTGTTTTTTCTTTTTTTCGCTTGCTTCAGCTTGTATCATTCCGTTTCATGGTCAGCGAGAAGCTTGAACAGCAACCAGCATAGCACCATAAAAGCTGACAACAAGAGTTCAGCCATTTGCCGTTAGCAAGTCCTATGGATGTCCATCGTCCAGCGTCCACCTCTTACCCTTTTTACCCTCCGCCTACGGCGGGCGGACTGTCCAGCTGACGATCCAGCTCTCCTCTATCCCTTGCATGACGAACAAGGCGCAGTATGTTATTATCGCCACCAGCAGCTCATCCCGCCTAGGAAGTGATTGATCTGGGTCGTCGAAGAGTCAAAGAAGGGGATATACCTCAACGCACTCCATTCGATTTTGCATAGCTGAACGATACAACGAATTCCTTTTGATTTTACGAAACAGCGCAACGGCCTTCAGCTTGTCAATGATATCAGTACAACTCATTCATCATTCGTCACCGTTCCTCGAATCTACCACTTGGATAATGTCATCCGAGAGGTACTCCTCTGGGAGATGATGCGGTGTCCGCTCGACCTCGATTTCCAAGATCTGACAGTTGCAATGAATAAGAAAAGTCAGGCGCGAAATATACATGGAGTCGAGCCAGACAGCGGGCGTTCTTACTTTCTGCTTCAGCGAGCTTCCTGGATCATCCTTGTCACCCAACTTGCTGTCCTCTTCTGCGACTCCCAGCTTCTGACCTTTTCTAAAGATCTCACCCTCTTCAGCCATCCATTCCTTATTGACTTTTTCCAAAGGTGAGGCACAAGAGTCTGCTAGCGCCCAGGAAGCGTTTGGAGCGTCTACATTACTGGAATGGGCGCCCTTGTTGCGGCCATTATCGGTGTGTAGGCTCAAGCCAAACGCGCCGAGATTTCCGAGCGTCGGCGCTGCAGCCCCAGTGGTAGAGTTCTGGTTGAGATTGAGAGATACAGGCGCAGCAGAAGCCAGCTCTTCCGCATCCGAATCGTCATCATCTGAGTTCGTGATGGAGAAGTTAGGCCCGTGTGCGTCCAACGAAGGCACTCTCATATGACGACGACGAACGGGCGCAGTATTGAGTCGACTTAGAGACCTTGGATCCGGTACTTCAGAAGGTGTCGGTTTAGCGAAAGGTTTTGTTATTGTGACCAATGCACGCTTGTCTGCGGAAGCCAATATTTGCTCAACCTTCGGTATGACCGTCGTCAGCTGGTCGTTCAGAGTGAGAAGTTGCTCCAAGCGAGAGGGCTCTTCCGTTTCCTGAATAAGGTCCGCCAGTCTTTCAAGCAAGGCCCTGCTTCGTTCAAGAGCAGCTAGGCATCTCTGCTTTTCCGTTGAATCTAGTCCGAACGTATCTGATCGTTCTTGTTGTTCAACCAACTGCTCTGCATACTGTACGCTTTCAGTTGCAACTCGAATCACGCCACTTGGCTTCAAGGTAAACGTCTCCGTCCTTGCGATAGCAGCCGGCGTATCGACAGTCTTTGCAGTTTCCGAGATGATGCGATCTTGCTCTGCTTCTTTGGCTCGTCTGACAAGAGAAGAGTTCTTGATTGGAGCCCAGACGGCGTCTTGTGTCCCGTTCGATAGTTTCGCGCCTTTCGCGGATAAAGCCGCTTCTGTATTTCTGATGCAGCTCTGTAAAATGGATTGAGAAATCTCGGACATGTCGGCATCGTTTGGCGGAATCGCCAGATCTAGACATCGAATGCTTGTGTTGGACCTCAACGACCCGGCGAGCGCCATGGCGCCAGCCAAGGTGATATTATTATCTGTCAAGTCGATGTGAAGTAGACGATTCGCGCCGGAAAGCGCTTCTGCCAGGGCGATCGCAGCCTCATCTGACATTTGTGTATTGTTCAAAAATAGACGCCGCAGCGTGGTGTTGGCAGGAAACGTATGGCGCAGCGCAACGACCTAGGGCGTCAGACTGATCAGCGCTCTGTCCACTTCGATCGGATTTGCTAAGTTCTTACCCCGTCAATGGAGAGCCCTGAGCATGGATTATGGCTCAAATCAAGCGTTTCCAAGCAATGGTTCAAGCGCTGAAAGGGTGGATGCGACAGGTCATCAGATGATGCACTAGAGTAAGGTAAGAGAAAGCTTACCAGCGCTTCTGCTAATGATGCGAGGCCGGCGGCATCGATTCTATTCTCACTAAGATTTAGTACTTTCAAATGCTGATTACGTTTCAGGACCTGGGCGATATAGTTGACTCCTCCCTGCAGAACGCCCGACGTTTAGTACTATAAGATGTAATAAGTATTGTTCAATGCCTTCCAAATACTCACTCGGATGTCATTTCTCTTCAGGTCAAGTGTCACCAGATGACCTAGACGCTCTGGGGTAATGCTAGAGGGTATATGTATGGGGTGATCCGGCGATTGATTGCTTTGGACTTGATCGTCCGCATTACCAGTCTTCTGGTCTGTTTCCGAGGGTAGCAAGGGGGCTGAACGGTCCGTATCAAATGGGTTACGCCCCGTGAAAGCCTCGTCTGCCCAATCTCGGATCATCGTGGCGATCGCCACTGTGCCCAGATTGCTGATTCTGTTCTGCCGCAGCGAAAGATTACGAAGGTCGGATCTGCGTATCGATTGGGCTTGGTAGTCGGTTAAAGACGCCGTCATTAGGGTGACAGAACGAGAGTTAATGACACTGCTAGGCCTGGTAGGTGCATCAACTTACCTAGAAGCTCAATGCTGACGGCTCGCAGATTACAATCATCTAACCTCAGAGTCTGAAGCGAGACCGAGCACTCCGATGCATCCGACCGAGTATCTTTAAGCATTGTGGTAAGCGAGATGTGTGGTATTGGCCCGTATTTCTGCTCCTCGTCCGATCCCTCACTCTCGTCCGCTTTTGACTCGCGTAACGATGTGCCAGTTGGCTCTGGTAATTCCGGTATCATTGGATGCCGCAACGCATGAGCCAAGTATTCGACCGACTTTTTATCCAGGTTGTTACTGGATAGATCAAGAAAGCGAAGATTTCGTGCCTGTGAGCGACATACATGTCAGTATGGCTGCACAACGAGAGTACGGGAACACGAACCTTTCTAATAAATGCTGCTACCATTCGCCAACCTGGAGAACGAAGCTTTCTGTTGCCAGACAAGCTTAGATGAGGCAACGTGCCTGAGACTAGGAGCGCATGTAATATCGGTTTCAAGCTCTGTAAATGCCAAGGACGTGAGTCGGGTACCAGCGTTTGCATAGGGAAAATACAAAGATTCCCGGTCCTCACCTCGTCCTGTTCGAGTATCCCATCTTGGAGCGCAAGCTTGGAGAGACCCCATCGAATACTAAGCACATCAGCAAACGCCTGGGCAGCATATTTCCCAAGTGGCGGATCGACGTGTATGAATGCTGTACGTGGACTGTTCTTTCCCGAGGCGATTGCAGATGTGAGTAACAGCTGTCTGTGATCCGACTTGTCATTCGGCTGCATTGCCTGAGAATAGTCGAAGAAGGACATACGAAGGTAATGCATGAGAAAACTCCGGAAAGTGGGAAAAACGGGCAGACGAAAGACGTAAGACTCACAGACAAGGCCTCCTTGATGCCGACTCTAGCGCTTTCCTCCCGCCCTTGGCACGCAATATCATACAGCTCGGTCAACTTTGCCCCATCCCAGAAGGACGGCCCTGCACTCTGTTGCATCATCTTCGTCGCCTCCTCCTCAATCTTCCGCCGATCCTGCATCATCTTATCCGACCATGGTGGATTCGTCGAGGATATGGGGTATGTAATGCTTATTATCGGAAGGATGAATGATGCGCGTTTGAGAGGCTTGTACGTGTCTGTCTGTATCACGAAGGTGTTGGCATCGTTTGACGCCTGCGGTGTTAACGGAGCCAACAATGGCGCGATGTTTTGCGCAGGAATCGTCTTCTTGGTCGGTGTCAGAGGTAGATCTTTCTCATCTGACGATACGGAAGCAGCTGCTCCCCGCGCCGGGGAAAGTGTCGTTGTGGGCGAACGAGCAGAAAACTTCCACGGGAGCGTGACGGGATTACTAGGATCAGCCGACATCGTCCCCGTTGCCGTGGCGGCTCCTACCAATTTCCCAAACCGGCCTCCCCACGACCCAACCACTGCTACAGCGGCCCCTCCGACCACTCCTACGCCCTCAATCACATTACTAGCTAGATTGTTGACGGAAGGTGGTATGGATTCCACGACACTGGCCGCCGTGTTGTTTCCTATAGGACCAGCATAGTCTAGAAATTTCGGATGAATCGATCCCAATGCATCACGTAGTTTCCCGCCCAGTCCTGGCTTGACAGGCGGGGGAGGAGGTTTGAGGATTCCCTTTTTCGGCTGTTTTCTGCGGTGACGATTGGGTAGGGATTTCGACGGTGCTTGCGGTGCTTCGAGAATCACTTCGGGCTCGTTTGCCGGAGATGGTATTCTGTCAGAGGAGACCACCGGTGCACCATCCTCAGATGCATTCGCTGGCTCTTCTGCTGATAGAGTGGGTAGGCCTCCCTCTTGAAGGGGATGATCGACTGAAGAGTGCTGAGTAGGCGACGTAAGGGGTCGAGTATCGAGTTGGTCCTGCTCCTGTCCATCAGTCATCGCGAGTCCGTCGGAATGAAAACCTGCAGTTCGGAGAACAGATAGGCGTGTGTGTTCAAGACCTGTCTAGCCAATGTAGCAGGAGCTATACGTCGATGGGAGGATTGGTTTCGGACAAGAGTATGATCAAGTGATGATGATGATGGTTGCGCCAATGCGAATGACGAATCGCTGGTACTGGATAGATGGCACTAGCCAGCAGTGTTTCCCGCAAGCCGGGGCCTGGTGGTGTGCTGGTGAGGGGGATTGGAAGGGACTGTAGGTCACCGTCGTTGGACAAGAGCAATAGCGAATAAACTTTGCATCAACTGCAGCTGTCAACAGTCAACAGTACCACCAAGGTGGGTTGTCGTGTGCGCCCACGCGCGCGGCTGCGGCCTGTGTCGTCCGAGACATAAATCGACTGTGGTGGGCATACACAACCGGCTCGTTTCTATGCACCGTCGTGTGCCGCAAGATATGGCTGTGTTGCAAGAATATTGACTCTGAGTACAGCAACCCTGAAGCAGCGTCGGCCGAACAGCAGTACCATTGTGCAATCCCCAGCGGTGACTCGGATACAAGCGGCACTCGGGAATAGGGATGATAGGGACACGAACGGGCGTCTGAAGTCGCGGATTATCTTTGGGGGAACTGATCACCCCTTCGCCGTAGTACAACACGCATGCATGCGTCCATCCCATATCGACGGTATCCTTCTGCGTAACATCCTAAGCGTTGTCTGCAGCTAAAGAAAAATGCCATATGTCCCATATTCTCCCAAACCTCTATACAGACTCTTTCTTAACAGCCCCCCAAAATCGTCGCTCCCGTCCGACATCCTGAAGCACTCTCGGCAACTTCTGCTCACGCTCCGCCACGATACCTATAAATTGATTCGTATAACGCGGACGTTTGACGATACTGCTTGACTGAGATGTTGACAAGGTTGACGAGGCTGATGGAACGACATGTGGAAATGGCGACGAGCTGCTGTAGTATTTCACGTATCCGGGCTCGAGGGCATATAAAGTGTGGTCTTTCCCCTGCCCAACGTGTTGACCAGCATGGAACTGGGTACCACGTTGACGAACGATAATTTGGCCAGGAAGAACGTATTGATCTATCACGCAAGAGCATGCAAATAAACGTTAGTGACGCGGAGCAGAATCCATAAAACACTGCTTCATCCAGGTGGGACGGCACTGACCTGTGAATTTCTTGACACCCAATCTCCTACCAGCCGACGATCGACCGTTCTTGCTTGAACCACCACCACGCTTCGTAGCCGTCCTGACTTGCTGCAGCCATACTGTAGAGAGCACAACATACACATGCAAAACGGTTAGTCAACAGCTGCAAACACGAGGGAGAAAAAGACTTGCGAGATCCTATACGCTGCGAAGAACTTGTTGCGAGGAACGAGCTCGTGTTCGATCTCGACGTTACGCCGAGTCCGCTCGAGAGCGGCGCAAGCATGGACCTGAATAGTGCGGACATGATGGGGAGCGAGGTCGTCGTACAGGATTGATGGCGTACCACTCCTACTCTTCCGCAGACGATGATGATGCTGAACACTGAAACTGAAACGACGAGGCCCAGGGGCGCGCTTGTCAGAAGCGCATTTCTTGCGGTGCTTATGTCAGCAGCCCCCCATCATCCCGACTCGACTCGCGGTTGATGCTCTTAGGCTCATCGTCGACGGGGACCTATCGCGAGTATCTCGCACCATTAACTCAACCCCACGGATAACTCTATACACACTCACTCTCACACTCCTGCAAAATGGTTGTCCTCACTAGTGCGTGTCTTGCCGCGTTCTCTGTCCCCTACGCACATCCCGCTGCCACCCCGTGTCGACTTTTACGTCATCCACACTCTCGTACTCATGCATAGCTCGCTCCTTCATTTCCTTAGCTAACGACGGCGAGAAGTTCGAGGTGGAGAAGCAGGTCGCTGAACGAAGTGTCTTGATCAAGAACATGATTGAAGGTATGTTGTAGTCAAGGGCAATAACACAGCGATATTCTCTTGTCTTTTTCGCTGATGGGTAGTTGCTTTCGGCTCTCGTTACAGATATCGGTGGCGAGTCGGAGCCCATTCCTCTGCCAAACGTCTCGTCTAGCGTTCTCAAGAAGGTGAATATATTTCCCGTTCCTTCCGTCCAAATAGAAACAAGGTTAACCCCTTGCACGGCTTTATCCTTCTCTTCTTATAGGTCCTCGAATGGTGTGACCACCACAAGGCCGACCCTCTCCCCGCTCCTACCGATGCTAGTGACTCCGCCGAAGAAACTCGACGACGAAACATTGACATTTCAGAATGGGACGGCAAATTTATCCAAGTCGACCAAGAAATGCTGTTTGAAATCATACTCGCGGCCAACTACTTGGATATCAAGCCTCTGCTCGATCTCGGTTGCAAGACTGTCGCCAACATGATCAAGGGAAAGTCTCCGGAGGAAATTCGAAAGTTGTTCAACATCCAGAACGATTTCACTCCCGAAGAGGAAGCCCAGATCAAGCGAGAGAACGAATGGGCGGAGGAGTAAGTGACTAGTGGCGCGCAGGTAAAGATTTGTTGTACTATCTTGACTGACTCCCTATCCCCCTCCTTACCTCTTCCAAACAGCCGATAATTCTGACCCTTTTGTCGCCACTTGATCACGCTTGACATTTCGCCGGTAGCTAGACTTGACTTGACTTTGGGGTAACGCCCCCTCGATCTGATGATCTCGTTCTCACCGGACCCATTACGTTTCGAGAAACCATTGTACACTAAATGAGCCGCACTTGCAGATTGTTTTGTAAATGCCAGCAAGGGTTATATGCATCAGAAGACTCGCAACCCGTTGCAATAATCATGTTCGACTGCCGAAAGGATGGATCAGTTCTGAGTGACATCGCTGCTCTCCGAAACCAACACTGGCAGAAAGACTGGATGGCAACTCGCCCTACACTGGCATGCAGATCGTCCGTGCTCTTAGTATGGAGGACCTTATTCGTTGTTGGTCAATGGTGAACCTAATGATTTAATACCGCATCAAGGAAGTGGCTATTTACTGCTATTGATCATTTCGTCGACCCGCAAGTATTCGCTGTTAATTCTATATGGGGACGATGTAGCCGCGTCTGCAGCAGTTCAGTTCGGGTTTCCGCCCGCTCCAAACTAAGCTGGGTTGCAGAAACGGACCCGTCAAATTCTGGACTCCGGTCTACAGGACTGTTACAGCTGCTAGGTAATATTTACATTGCGTCTGCTTTGCTCCGAAACCTTTGCGCTTGGAAGGCCAAGCTACCAGTCTACAGACTTTCAACGCATCCACCTCGGTCGTGTTAACAACCCCTTGTCGCTGGTTCATATCAACCAACCATGGTGTTCCACATTCGAATGTGATTCCTTGCCATTTGCCGCGGAAAACTCGACGCCGCTAGGCTTCGCATCGGTTTCGATCGGCCATTGGACGATAAATCGGTCCACGACATTCTTCAGGATTTTTCCGCTCAAAGAGAGGGATGTCACTCGAGCGAAAGATTCCACGTAGATGACTTCGGGGGACGGTTGACCCAGCATCTGGCAACGATCGGCTTTGAGCGCAGGTTGAGTGACCAATTGCAAGGAGGCTGGAAACTCACTCTGAGAAGCTTGTAGGCCAATACTACCACGACACATGTACCTGGCCCATTAACGATGAGCAAGTCGGGTATTTCTCCACTTTGCCTCGTAAAAATAGGTTTCGCCGTCAATTCCCAAACGGTGATCGTTAATGAGTAGATCGTTGTGCCGATGGAGGAGATGTACGATTGGCCGACTTTCCTGGCACGAGGGAGCTCGATAAACTGGAATGGCTCTTTTACAGGGGTATGCGACTCCCCTGCTGTGCCACCTTTGGTCGAGCGCGATCTGAGGTCTTTTTCGAATACGGTGGCTTTATTGAGGCTCATACTATCGCCCGTACAGAATATATATTTTCGCGGGGTGTATCGATCGGGATCCAAAGTTGACAATAGCTGAATCGCCTCGCCTGTGTGTCCACCTAAAAACGAAACAACGTTATTTGGGCGGAAGAAACCGATAGACTGAGAAGGAGATTTACCAGATCCCAAGAATACGGCTGTAGAACAGGTCTCGTTCATTGATTTGTTTCTTGCTTTCCTGGTGGATTTACCCTTGGTGGAGCTGAGAGATCTCCAAAACGCAAAGCCAAACAGAACATAGACAATCGAGGGAAACCAACTTTTCCAAGCGAGCCACAGACCAGCCACACTCGCTAGAGCTGTAAATCCCGTCTGAATATGGCGTTTGTGTATTCCGCTATTGTCGAGGAACCGGATTGACTTTCGAAAAGTGCTTTGAATACCCGACTTGAGCCTGTAGGACAGAAAATCAATGTAAAAGCTGTGACGTGGATGCACATCTATGAGCTATTCAAGGAGCTTACGCGTTTAACCCGACCAGTCGATTACCCAACTTGGAGTAGGCGAGAACTCCGGCCATGGTAGTATCCGTACTGCTTATGACTCTGCCGTCGGACAAGAATATCTTTCCATTTCTATGTCAAGGGGAAGGGAGTTAGTGTAGTTTAACTAGTAACACGACCGATGATCTTACGTTTCTAGTGTCAGCGGTTGATCCACGGTCAACGCTTGGACTATTGCTTGTATCGTACCAGATTGCCCTTAGGAAGCAGTTGATTCAGCGACTTTGGGTATGTGGAACAGCAACAGACACTGCTCCATACCGAGCTGACGTGTATAGTCATTCGAGTAGACAAGCGAGAGTCTACGGAAGGGAGCTGGTGAGTGGGGTCTCTCGAGATGTGCAAGCGAACATACCTGATTCCCTCAAAGAAAGCTTGGTGCTGCAAACTTCTCAGCAGGCCCAAAAGACTGTTACCTAATTAGAGTGACGTTACGTGAGCAATAAGAAAAGAAGATGTCTCCAAGCTGGACGTTTTCAACTCACTTCCCATGCCAGACAAAGGATCCGACTTGTTATCACATGAGGCAGCTATTGAAAGCCAATACGTCACCTGTGAACCTTACAGCTTGTACCACTACTTACGAGATGGTGCAACGAGAATTAACCTTTTATCCATTGCACTTGTGTGCATCTGACGAAAGTAGAAAGTGGCCAATTTGGTGATCCATACCGAAATCAAAGGTAAACCAGATACGGCGAGTCTGTCAGAATTTGGGTCTGAATCTATGGCGGAACGAGATCCGTCAGAGCTGATAGGGGAGAGAAGAGGGCTCGAAACAGACAATGAAGACCGTTTGGGAAGAAACTGATGACCTGATGAATATTGCCGTGCTGCTTGATAGCAAGTTGAAATATTTTAACAAATGAATCATAATCGTTCACGTCGAATGTGGGACTATCTCTCGAAATAGACAGCGTAAGTTGCTTGTTCTCAAGTAATGCAGTGAGCTTGTGTAGTAGCTCACATTGCGGAGTCATGACTCGCTAGCAATCCAAAGGACAGCCTGAGCGGAGAAGCGGGTGAGCTCGAGTTGCTGGTTCCTTCTGCTTGTTCCCAAGGCTACATACTCGTAATCCTGCAGCGCTTCTTGCAATGGTGCCACGATCTCGGGGATATCCGCTGTTAAAAGTGGCGACGCAGCGTCGGCGATAAAGTTTCACTAATCAAGACCCAAGCACTACCATCACTCACAGATCACCAGAACATGTTTTCGCTTTGATTCCATTCTGCAGCGAGTACTGACGGGAAGGAATATACGGCCGGTCTGCCTGTGCACGGAAACGGAGAGGCTCTCGAGAGGTCAAAAACGAAAGGATGCTCCAAAATGCGTTAATACTTTGCGTCGTCGAGTGCTGCACCGGGAGTCGTAGTCAAGGTGACCAGGATGGCAGCTGGTAGGCCATCAGGTCAACTAGCTAGCTAACTACGAGTTGCTGGTCAACTGGGTGACGACAGGAGACGACAGATCTACCATTTTGCATCCGCGTCTTTAGTGCCGGTAGTAACGCGATTCAGACATGCGTCCTCAACAATTCGTACGCATACAGTAGTGTCATGATCGCGTTACGCCTCTATTCAACCTTGCCTTGGGTGCTCTGTACATGGTATAGTACGGCATGATCATCCCTGCCGACAAGAAAGAGGGGGAATTCTGCCCGCAAGCTTCATCCCAGCTTCCTCCCTCAAATCGCGGCTCCACGCTGCAAAATGCGTCCTTACCTTCGTCCTCCAACCCTGAAGAAGTAGCACCAGCGGATCAAGACGCTAATATCTCTGTCATACCTGCACATCATGAAAGCAATCCTGCCAACAGGAGCCAGCAAAATAATGAACCCGACGAGGAGACTCAGCTGTTACCGCCGTCGTACTTGGAGGCTGTCTCTCAATCGGGAAAGAACACAAGAAATAAGAGGAGGCTGTATATAATATTCGGAATAATTCTTGTGCTTTTGATCGTTGGCGGATGTGCAGGCATCCTGATCGTCAAGCGTAGCAGGGATCGTGGATCGGCAGATAGCTGGAAGCGCGGAGGATTGGATGGAAAGGGTTAGTAACTTCCGCCTTAGCACCGTCGTACTGCTCTACTAGCATTTAGGTATGCCCTTTAGGTAAATTTGATCACCGGTGGCAGCATCCCACTCCTCTCTTACCCAGTGAAATCCAGCCTCGGGAATGTGACTTGTTTAGCGAACCACGTCTGATTGATTCATGGAGGAGCGGAACGACAGCACTACCGATATTTGAATCCTTTGCCGAATTCATGTTCCCCCTCGACGATAGCAAAAACCTCTTGCAAAAGTTCTGGATCCATGTACGAGGCAGCAGGGCAAATGGGATGGTGCAAGTGATTGGACCCGGGACGGAGATTTCAGAGTTCGGCAGACCGCCTCCTGGGAAGCTCAAGGTCGTCGTGCGGGTCACTGCGGAGAACACTACTGGATTGAATGATTGGCACGTCTGCAAGGCCGGTGCACCGGGAGAGGAGGGTGTGGTGATTGTTGGGCTCTACGATGGAAAACGGCCGGTGTCAAGCCCCTGGTTAGAAGGGTACACCAAGTTCGTGGTCAATGTCATCTTTCCACACGATATCGACTTTCCGGGATCACCGAAAAAGGAGTACTTGCTGGATACCTTGGCGATGAGCTTGGAGAACATGGCGGTTGAAGTACAGGGGGATTTGGTAAATCCAGGGTTGGCAATGAGATTGGATGTATTGACGAAGAATGGTGGTGTGGCAATGAATGTACGTATATTCACGACATGCTCCATGGTGGGCCGCGTCTAATTGCCTCGAACTAGTCACTGTCCGTTGTCGACGCTCGAATAGAGACCAAAAACGCCAACGTCGCACTCCAACGCATTTTTGCCAGAGACACGATAATCCTCGTCACGGAGAAAGCTTACATCGCATGTGCGCAATGTATAGCAAACTCATCTTATATTGTGGCTCACAACGACAATGGAAAAGTGACCGGCAGTTATCGCGCAGGCGGTGCGATCGACTTGGTCACTTCCGGTCAAGACATCGACGGCGAATTCCATTCACCTCGGATATGGGTCAAGAACGAAGACGCATCGATCCATGGGCGCTTCAGTGGGCTGCTCCCAGAGAATAAGAATGGGGCGTTGACGGTCCTTACATCGTTTGGACGAGTCGACGCGTCTATCGACTTTGCACATTTGCGCCTCATGAAGCCTGCCAAAGGATCCTCAAGAAATAGCAACAAGGTTCCCATACGCCTAGGCACCACGAGTTCCGAGATTGAAGCCACCATTTCTCATTTGCCACCTGGAGTGGCAATCGCACTCGAGGCAGAGGTCTCGGACGGGGGCATCACTGTTATCGCTCCCGATCAACTGCAAACGAAGCTGGATTTGACCGTTGAAGCTTCCTCCATCATCAGTATAGATCTCGGGAATGACGAAGCAAGTGCCAATAAGAGGTTGATTACGGACCGACATCCGGTCGAGGAAGGAAAATGGAAAGGATCACTGCATGGGTCGTTGACATACCGGCGTATTGTGCCCAGTCCTGTCCCACTCGCGATGAGTTCCTTGAATCTTCTGTGTACGCAGTTTGTGT
This sequence comes from Naganishia cerealis, assembly GCA_030039265.1. Taxonomy (NCBI): domain Eukaryota; kingdom Fungi; phylum Basidiomycota; class Tremellomycetes; order Filobasidiales; family Filobasidiaceae; genus Naganishia; species Naganishia cerealis. The sequence continues at coordinate 14,332 of JASBWR010000031.1, read as the reverse complement.
ATCTGCAATTGTAAGAATATCGAGGGCATTGTATCCTTACCCACTCACGTTGTAAATAGAAGTACTCGATTATTATCCCTTGCCTGATTACTTTAAATTACTCTGGTTGTTTGGTTGACATGCGGTGCTGCTGCATTGTGCTGGTCGCTCCGAAACTTGCTGTGCTTCATAATTTACGAATGTCACATACAACAGCTTTAAGGGGAGAACATAATATGCAGAAACGTACAAGGCAAGATACCGTCTTCTTATGGAAGGAAGAAGGCAAACAAGCTTTGTAAACCGGGCCCCGGCCTGAATGTTCGTGTTTCAGAATTGGGCGTTCGGGAGAAGTTGAGTGTCGTTCTACATCATTATAAGCAGGTTCAGCCAGTTTACACCTAGACATATCGTCCCCGCTACTCCTTTCAACCCGGCATTGGAAATGTCGAGTGATATATTCGCCATGGCTGCACCACACGGCAAGGTTCAGCAAGAAGCGGAGCCGTCAACGGAAAAATCAACGGATTGTGCGTGCTCCCCCTATCTTGCTTTCCCTTCTGGCTGCAGCGCTCAACTTCCCCTCTCTCAGACTATTTTCAGTACTATGCGAGTCTTCAGAATCAGGCCAATATGATATCCGATTTCAGCAGGACGCAGGCGTATCGAAGGGCAATCCTGGGAAATGCGATACCGGCGTTCCAAGATAAACTTGTTATCGATATAGGAGCTGGTACGTATCGTTTCTGTCAATTCTCCGACAGTGCCAGACTTATAAGAGCGTTTACAGGTAGTGGTATTCTCAGCTATTTTGCTGCGCAGGTGAAGCCGTCTTCCTCTCTCCGTCAACATGTGTGCATAAGAGGCTTCTGACACAACAGCTTCCTCGATTCAGGCTGGAGCAAAAAAAGTCTTTGCCATCGAGGCATCTGGAATGGCGAGCAAGATCGAAATTGTGGGTGAAATCCTTGCTCTCCGGCAGAGGAATCAACTTAAAGATTATCTTTCAGCTTTTGCGTCATGCAGAAACAACGGGCACCAATCCGCACTTGAGAGGCCGTGTGGAAGTCATCAACGGAAAGGTGGAGGACGTTAATGTGCAAAAGCGAGCAATGGAGAGCGGAAAAGTTGACACAATTATCAGTGAACCGATAGGCGTGATGCTGTTCCACGAGAGGATGGTAAGGTTTCGTGGTATAAACCGGTCGTGTGTGCGAGACTCTGACATAGCGCCGAATCAAAGGTGGAGTCTTACCTGTTGGCCAGGGACTTGTTCTTGAAACCTGGAGGATCTTTATCCCCCTCTGCAGGATCGTTATACTTTGCCCCGTTCTCTGACGAGTCTCTTTTCCTCGAGACTGAAGCCAAAGTAAGTCTGGCGTAGCCCATTAGACACGATTCGATATCTGCTGATCCATAAAATCGCCTTGTCCACAGGCCAGCTTCTTCAACCAGACCCTCTTCGGCACTGATTTTACAGCCCTCGCAGAGCTCAGCAAGCAAGAAGCATTTGAGCAGCCCATTGTGGGCTTGATCAACCCTGCTACAATCGTTGCACCCGAGATCTGTCCCCAAATTTTCGACTTTTACACGTTGACTGTTGAGCAGTTGCAAGAGTTTACGATCGATTTGGACTGGTATATGCCGAAAACCTGCCTTGTACATGGGGTGAGTCCACCGGGTCGAGCAACAATTAACGCATCGGTCTTTGGCTCACATGTGCCTTCTCCAGATTGCTAGCTGGTTCGACCTGAACTTTGCCCCGCCACCAGGCACTCAAAAAGCGACAGATCCAGTAAATGAAAATCTTCACAGACAGTGGGACGAGATGGCAGCACCGCAAGGAATATGGGCCTATGACACGAGTATGAACCCTGCTGAACTTCCACCTCCGCCAACGGATGGACTTGAGCTCACCCTCGATACCGGACCCTATGGTAAGCGCTAGTATGACACGGAGTTGATCAGCTCACAGGAGTTAATGATGCATTGCTACATAGCGAATCGTACCCACTGGCAGCAATGCCGGCTGCTGCTTTCGGAACCGTTGGCTGTGAACCGGGGACAGAGGATCGTCGGTACCATTCGATTCAGAACCAACGACAACCGATCATACAACTTGGACGTAGACGTACATGTCGTATCTGGCGACGCACAGGCCGACCAGACAGCACAGATTCCCAATACCAAACGTACCGGACGCTTCGATCTGGGTAAACAGACTTACAACTATAGCTACATCCCGGATGCGGCTGTGACAGGGATTCTCAACATGTGAGAAATGAAAACCGATATTGGACCAATACTCTGCTAGAGCAAGCTAAAGGCTGGGAACAACTGGGAAAAAGAACCTCTATAGACATAACATAAAGTTTGACCTCAAAACCAGCACGTGAATAGTACAACCGCCTATATACTATGGTTATTTGCGTTTCCACTTAGAAGCACACTATTTCTCGTCCTATATACGCTGAAACCACTTATTCTCGCTGGACAAGTCGCCTTGAGAGGATCATGATGATCAAGGCGTATCTCTCGAACTGGGTCTTCAGCATGAAAAGGATACCTGTAAAAATGATGAAGTGCTAAGCTAGAGTTTTGGCATTTTAAAGGCAGACCACACGCACCCTGCGATAACACAGCCTTAAGGATCTGAGCTTGCATGCCTTGGTACCATCCAGAGAAACCCTTGGTCTTATAGGTGTCCCGCAGAATACCAATAGCAGAAGTCTGGCGGGTGCGTTTGTTGACGTTTGTTTGTTTCGAAATAAGTGGCTGTTGCGCGGCCGCCTCTTGGGCATTGGCCTCCAGGTCTTTTTCGGAGACAAAGTGTTCACCCGATTCGTGAGCTGCTTCGCTGGACGCGACGACATTGGCGTATGAGGTAGGTGCAGTGGGTTCCACAGTTTCGCTCGAAGGTTGGGCGGATGTGGATGTGGGTCCAGCTTGTGCGCTTACGGCGGGTGCTGCGGGTTTGGCTTGTAACCTAACTTTGGCCTGTGATAAGTTTGCAGCTTAGGGTTAGCAGTCCAGCTTTTACTCTGGCGGCATGCGAAAGGACAAGCGACTTACAAAGATATAAGGATAAGTGACGACTGTAGCCAAAGTCTTGCTCAAGACACCGATCAAGAAGGATCTTCCAGGCGTCAGCCTAGCTTCTGTGCCGGCAGCTACCTGGGCTGCAATTAAAATACCCTTCACTCGTTCGAATACGCCATAAGTAATGGCTGGGTTGACTGTCAACACCAATCCGGGCTTGAGACCTGTCCAAAGACCGGTGACTCCATCTTCCTTCACGATCTCTCGAGCAGTATCGAATAGACCGGGGGCTTTCTCTCCATCGTCTGATGTAAAGAGCTGCTGTCGGGTCGCGATAACAGCGACGGGGATGGTAAAGATCTGGGCAAAGGCTCCGGCAAGCGCTCCAAGAACGAGTTCCAAGGCCGTTGAGAGTTGGACGATCGGTTTTGGCGCATTGCGTGACAGGCGTTTGAGGGTCCAGTTTCTTAACCAGCTATGGAAGAAGAAATAGGCGAACTCTGTTTGTATATTACATTTCCCCTCGTCAGTTGAAAGCGATAACCGCAGCAGAACCGGAGAACTCTATGACTTACGCATGCTAAACGTATTGATCATGTTGGCACTGAAACCTTTGAAAAATCCGGTTACACCTTCCTTGTTCCAAATCTTGAGAAGCAGACTCAGCACCGTCTGCTTCTGTTTCTTGTTCAGACCCAATCCTTCATCTTGCGAACCCTGAATACGGGTCTTGACTCTGCGGGGATGTGAAGCTCAGGAATGAGCGGGCTTGACCCGGTATCACAGCGTATCTACTTACGTATCCAAAGGGTAAACAAGGCTAATAAGAAGACACGCGTGTTATCAGCACCGAATCTAGTCTGCGCATAGTTCGCAACTTACGAATTACTGACAACTCCTCCCAGAGCACCGGCGAGTGCGTTACCAAAGGGCGTAAGGGTTTCCTTCTGCAGGGCCTCTGCCAAAGAGAAGCCGGACATGGTGATAGGTCTGAATTCTTAGCTGTGAGCGTTCTCGGCGTGGTCTGCAACGCAAAGCTGAAAAGAGAAATACGTGCACTCTAGCACTGCCCGTCATTTTCTGGTATCACCACCGGCTATCTGACACGGTAATGGAAACTCACAGTCACTTGCCGGGTTATGTTTACTATCCTGGCCATAAAAAACACGTCACACCACCGTAAGGCTTGATCGAGATTTCGAACGAGACACGGTCAGTGAACATCATAGACATGAGAGAGATCTCGAGTAGTGACGCTGCTAGGGGGTGAACACAAACGTACACAACGTCGAGCAGCCCGTCACATAGCAAGATAAATGTACCCTACAGCAGCTGTCTTGCGACGGTCCACTTGGAAAGGTACGTTCAACGTGTATTACCAGGTTACCATAAACTGGTTCACCTGCTTGAGCTTACCCTCACCACTCTCACTTAGGGCCCTACTTTGCCGCCTTCCCCAATCTCGCGGAGTCCCTCAAGAACAACACCCCGATCTTCACAAAAGCTCGAGCATCCAGCATCTTGCCCAACTTTATCGGTCTAAGGTTTATGGTGCATAATGGAAAGGATTACATGCCTGTACAGATAACAGAAGAAATGGTCGGGCACAAGCTCGGGGAATTTGCTAGCACGAGAAAGAGGTTCTCATACAGGTTCGTAACGTGTTACTACGGTCTGAACGTCTTTTCCGCGGAATGCTGAATCAGCTTTCCATATCGCCATAGACAAACCAAGAACCGTTAAAACTCGGGTCACATTCGCTGCACAAGTTTCGCCCAAAGTCATTACGGCCCAAGGCCTTCGCACACCCAGAATCTCTGCTTCAAGAACATTACTCGGACACGTTGTATTGCATATCAATATTGGGCCTTGACTGTAACTAGATGGATTATCACTATTTACAGCCTTCACGCTAGGAAAATGTTGCTACGACATCCACCTCGACCACAGCTCGCGTTCTTCCTGTGTTCCTTCAAACTTGAAGTTCACTCGACGAATCTCATCGAACCCTTCTGTCTCGTCTGGCTCTTGCAAAGCATTTTTAAAGCCGATAAAAGCGGTCTCTGGCAGGATAGAACGTCTCTACGGAAGTTGAAACGTCAAATCGCACATTGATTAGACGAATATCGCATCATGTACGGCGCATCCGCTTACCTCTTTTGGGGGAACATTTGGCATCACCCATGATCGGTAAAAATTGTTATGTTTGGCAAGCTGATATGAAGCTGTAAAATAAAAGCAGCGAATGGGTACACGTAGCTGCTTGGCCATTGCTGCATAGTACGCTCGTGTGGGCTTGTCGCGATTCGTATTATCTTCGTTGAAGCAGTCCATCAGACCCGAGTTCACGCAGCATAGATGTACAGTATGATGCGCTGCTCACCCACCACGCACCCATTGGCACCAAATGTCATACTTTCTCGTACCATGGCTAGACATTTGTCCCTTGTTTTCAGGCTATCTTGATTGACGTGAACGTAGCCATGGGGCTTGAAATACTTGTTGTAGAAGCTGGTTTTACCTGAGGCGCTGCATTTACATCGTGATGTTAGATGTCATGCTGGCCGAATGAACTAATCAAGTAAACGTACGGATAGCCAACGAAGAGAACTATTTCTTTCGTCGAAGCAGGAATGATCGGAGTATTTGCAGGAGTAACAAGCGGTACTGCCGACAGTATGTCCAGGATCAGCCACAGGCAGAAGTCTCAATCGCCGGAGAATCTTTCGACCTACAATTCTTTGTGGCTTCCAGTGCAGCTGTTGCATCAAACCCTTTAAATGGCTGGAATCCTGCGTCTTTGATGCTGCCTCTTTTGCGACATACGCTGCTCAGCTTGCTGCCTTTCTCGTCTCTTCAAAGGCGAATAGGAGTCTCACCTGAAATACTGTTCCGGAGTATAGAAGGTCAACCCAGCGTTAACTGCGAACTTTCTGTCCGTATCGTTATGATCGCCTGCTCTGCCAGCAGCATCACCAACGTAAAAGCTGTTCTCAATATCTGATCATATGGATGAATGCAATCGTTTTAGATGAATGCATGCTTCACGAAAAGATACACTGCTAAAGGCACATACCAATCTCCAAGCCTTTCGACTCATACAAGTTGAGCAAGAGCTCATACAGCCCGATTCCAGGTTTTCGATATTCATCCTTTGCTGTTGCAGCTAGCACTCTGATCGGGAGGTTTTCCGGAAGCTATGTATCGTCAGCCAGAAGCCAAATGAGCCATGAATTCAAATAATGGACAGAATAGTCTTGCCTCACATCGGCACATATCAAGGACACTTTAGATCTCCATTCATTTAGCGGCTTCTCCCTAAGGTTCTGGTTCGAGATGATGACGAGGTGGAATCTATGAAGTAGCCTTCTTAGTCATCGCAATCCCGTCGATTTTCGCTACCCAATCAGCCACTATACACTCACTGTTTGTCGCGGACTTCAGCCAGCTTCGCTTTCACGTTGGGATCCCACCACTTCCAGTCTCTAGCATCCTTCGGAAAACGAGCTCCACTTTTGGGCTGAATCAGAGTACCATCTAAGTCGTATATTGCAATTTTGATCTTGTTTGAAGAAGGTGAAGCGGCATCGTCAGCCCCCAGCACGGCGAAAGGATCCAGATGCAGAAAGTGTTCAACCGTGGGAGGCGCCTCGACCCTCACTGTGGATCGCTGAGCAGGCGGGAGTTGTGCTTCCTCTTTTCGAGCTGCGAAACTGGAGAAGAATGCATGTGGCTTGACTATCAGGGGGTCGTTCAAATATGAGTTTCGTCGTTGCTGAGATATGAACCATACGGGAACAGACCTTTCTTAGCTGATCCCTGTTCCGCATCTTGGTCACTACCGATGACTCTTTTGCCGTCTATTGACCAAGAAATCAGGTCAGCTTCTCTGTTCAGGCGTCAAAATGCAAGGCAGACTGACTCTTGTTTGACATGCTGGTAGGATACAAGGCCTCAGATCGTCGAATACTGCAGCTGGCCACGAAAACTCGAAGAATGATGGCGCTGTATCTGAGTTTAGTCTTGGTGCTGAAGAAGGTACAAGTGCGTACAGTCACTGCACTAAGGTCGAAGTTTCGAGTGAGCACGGTTGCAAACTCGTTCTGATATTTTTTACACGGAACTGATAGAGCCATCAAGTCTTCCTTACCTACAAAGAAGTTGTTCTCCCGATTGCAGCGCGAACGGCGATCAGCAACCATCCATGTTCCGCCAGCCCCTCCCAATATATCAACGTTTCTGTCGCGTTGTCAGTTGTCCTAGCCCTTGTGTGACGATGTGCATAGCGTTTAGGGGAAATCCCTTCCACCAGTGTTACAGAAAGACTTCTCTTTGCATAGATACTGGCTATAAATTTCATTATCGAAGACTACAACTTTGAATCGCATTGCGTCCCAGGGAGTTCACGTCGGTGACTTCTTCTTTCTTCCTATGCGTCCATTCAACACTCCACGCTGGTACCCTTGTCATTCTTTATGCACATGTCCCTCCAACTAGCATTTCTAAGCTAACATGCCAAAGCTTTTCATTTGTGATGGGACTGGATGAACGACAAAGCATTCTTGGTGCTGAAATGGCGAACAGATAGCATAAGCGGAATGGAACAGCGGACGCTACTTTTTTACGTACTCATCGGCGGGCTTGACTCCAAGCTTCTTTTCGATCAACTTTCCAGTGCCCTTCTCGAAGATGAAGTGTGATCGTTTGATACTAGGGAAAGGCAGTGTTTGTCAGAAACTGAAATCAATCCGCAGCAACGGTAATCAAAGCATACTTCTTGGGGGGAACGAAAGCACCCAATTGCTTAAGCAGGTCATGCTTTGTGTCAGCTAGCAAGTTGTACCTAAGAAAGGGAGAAAATACGAATTTAAAAACGCATTTACAAGATGCATGTGCATCGATGAACCCAAATAATTACTTACTTGAACTCCTTGGTGGTAGCCCATTTGTCTTGAGCTGAGACGGTATCTGCAGAGAGCTGGAAAGACGATAAAATGAGAACGCGTCGCAGCCAAGAAATTCAATAACCTCACTCACCCCATAGACCTTGTAGCCAAGCTTGGTGAACTCTTCGTATTGATCCCGATAGTTGCAAGCTTGCGTGGTGCACCCTTTTAAAGGAGAGCTGTATCAGCAAATGAACCTTGCAACGACTGACCGCCACATTGACCTACCAGGAGTGTTGGCCTTTGGATAGACAAAGATAACGAGACCGTTATCAGCATCGCAAAGCGTGGAAACATCGATGTCCTGGCCCTTGTTATCCCTGCGGAAAGAACGCGTGTGCGGAGTGAGAAAGCAGGCCTATTTCCTGAAACTGATCAATTTGACATACTGTACGGTGATACTGGGAAGAACTTCTCCTTCCTGCAGCTCCTTTACATCTCCGGTATCAGCCTTGTCCTCGGGCGCAGCTTCAGCTTCCTTTTCGGCTTCGGCAGCAGCTTGGTGGTCCTCCTCGGGAATAGCATCGCCATTCGCCTCCTCGGCAGTCTTCTTTCCGCTCTTGGGTTTAGCAGAAGAAGCCGGTTTCTTAGAAGAGGTAGGGGCCTTCTTGGACGCAGGTTTAGCAGCAGTACCGGACTTAGGTTTCTCGTCGGAAGCAGCCTTGCTCGATTTGGGCTTGTCCGCACCGGCAGACTTGGGCTTCCCGGCCGAAGACTTGGGCTTTTCAGCGGTCGATTTGGGTTTCTTTGAGGCAGGCTTCTCCGCGGCTGGAGCCTTATCAGCATCCCCGTTTGCAGTTGGCTCTCCGTCGGCTGCTCGTTTCTGTCATAAAGATTGCCCCATACACAAGCAGCCATGATCGCGTTAACATCGCACAAGGAGATTGGGGGTAAAATAATGGAGAATGAGCTCGTGTTCCAGTAGACTAGTATCCTTCACATACCTTTGATGCGGGCGCCTTCTTGCTCGCAGGTTTGGCCTTGGGTTCAGGAGCAGGTTTGGTGGGCTGAGAAGCCACTCGTCCGGAACGACGGGGCTCGGCAGCAGGCGCGTCAGGGTCAACGTTCTTCTTGGGAGGCATTATTGCGGTGGTGATCTCGTTGATTGGGTGCTGTGGAGAAAGACAGATGGTGGGGAGTCTTACACGGCTGTGAGTTTCTCGATGGAGGGGATGGGGTGTAGCGTTGTTGTTGTGGAAGGTGGATTCCCAATTAGGCAAGAAGCTACGACGAGTGGGACGCGGTGAACAGACGACGGTCGGAAGCAATCACGCGTTCTGCTGAATGTGGGGCTCGAAGCTAGTCTCATTACTGCACATTATTGCTGGTAACCCACATGAGCGACAGAGCATGGACTCGTCTCTGGTTTTGCTATCACAAAGTATCCCGCACACTCCCTTAATCTGCTCCAGGAAGCAGGCGGCTCTCTCTGCAGCCTCTACCGATGCACACGATGCTGGATTATCAGGTATGTGTCGCTATCTCATAAATGGCTGGCTGTCATACGGTGAGTGAAAGCGCAATGTCGTGAATCCGATAATGTGAACGTTGCTATATACAGAATGGTTTATTGCTCAAATGCGAGAGGCACTTCGTTGAAGAGATACGACTGGCAACCAGAAACGAACAACAGTTAGTCGGGTACAGGCGACGTACTAGGACATCTACTCACAACTGATTCTCCGAAGTGGCTGTAAAAGGAAACGGTTGGCAGAATAGTGTAAGAATATTGACAGATATCATCATACCATTCTCAGACTCACCTTCTCCTAATAACTTCAGCGAGAACCAAGCTCACATCGACCACTTCGATCTTGTCGCAAGCCTCGCAGTTTTGTTGCTGAGGAATGGTGTTCGTAACAACTAACTTCTCCAAACCACTGTCCTGGATGACTTGCAATGCAGGACCGCTCAAGATACCATGGGTCACGATCGCATACACCTTGGTGGCACCTTCTTCCAAGAGTCTTTTCGAGGCCAAGCCCAATGTTCCACAGGTGTCCGCCATATCATCAACAAGGACAGCGATCTTGCCCTTGACGCTTCCGACAAGTACCATTCGCGCGATTTCTTGGGCCTTCTTCCGTTCTTTGTGAAATAAGGCGAAATCGACGTTGAGCTTGTCGGCGATTGAGGTCGCTCTGAATGCGCCGACGAAGAGGGAATTCAGTTATCATAGCGCAGCGTTATTCCAGCAGAATGTGCTTACCGCTTGGCACCACCAGCATCAGGACTGACGATGATACAGTCCTCAATGGGTAAGTTGTCCCTCATCCATCTAACCGTGGATGGTTCGGCATACAACTGTATGACCAAGAAGAAAATGGTAGGAATGTCAACTTCCCGCACTTGCCAGATGTTATACTTTACACAGTTTGCATACACTGCAGGCAGAGAGTGGAATAAGCTCTCGGAATAGAGGAAGTAGCAAGGTCATATGCACTTACTTGTCAACAGGAACATCGAAGAATCCCTGAATTTGACTGGCGTGCAAGTCCATTGTCTGTTGGAAACATAGGGCATGTTCTTCAGCCACAGCGTCAAAACTCAAACCAGATTACTTACAATGACATGGTCACATCCAGCTTCTCGTAACATGTTTGCTACCAACTTCGCCGTGATCGGAGCCCGACTTTTGTCCTTTTTGTCCTGTCGAGCATACATGAAGTGTGGAATAATAGCAGACACTCTCCGTGCCGAGGCAATTTTGCATGCATGAATCATGATACAGAGCTCCATGAGGGAAGTGTTGATTTCCCCAGCGCCCTGGTGAGCCGCAACAGCAGATAGAACTTGTGTAAGTAAAGCGGTGCCCGTGGTGCATTCATGACAGATCAACCTTACAGTATTCAAGATATACACATCGTAGTCACGGACGCTTTCTATGATCTTGATCTTGGATTCACCTGATGGTGTGCTCGAGATGTAAGCTTTGGCCAGAGGTATACGCAACCTTTTCAGATAAAAGACAGGATGAGTGATCTGACGGCATGTACTACACTGCCGATGCCGTCAAACCAACCTCTGCGAGATCATTTGTGCCAACTGAGGATGACTCGAGCCTGACGAGATTCAATGCAAAGAACCAGCTCTTTAGCTTGAAAAGCGCAGCAAGGAAGTGCAAGATAGGACAGGCCTACCGGAGAAGAGCTTGATTTGCGAAATGGCGGACGACATCTTGGATGACCGGATGTTTCAATAGTCGATCAGGCTAGTACTGACTTGCAGTGACGTGACAGAGACGAGTTGGCTGAATTGTACGGCAAGATAGGGTTGAAGTAGCGGCTGAGGTGAAATTCCTGTTGGTCTGTTCTCAGTTCATGGGTGTTGCGGGTTTCGCGATGCGTGACTAGTGATACATGTAAAAGGTAAAGGTAGCCATATGAGAAAGGCAAGCAGAAGGAGAAGAGTAGATATTGCGGACTAGGTCGTGCCCAGCACCAACACAGACTGCATTGCTGATGTTGAATGATTCACCCGCGCGCAGTGGAACACGAAATCTTGCTCGGGCGTGAATACCCCGCAAGCGCGAAAATCTTGGGTAAGCAGATGCGGGTCCGTTAAGGCGGTAATGACGTGGTTCTATGCATACCAGCCCATTCTACACTGTAGACGCAGCCGCCCTTTCTAAAATATAGATACACGAGAAAGGTGACGATACGGACAAGATGGAGCACTTGAGATGTTTACAACCCATCATAAAGACGGCGAAAAAGGCAGTACAATGTTCTCCTTTCTGTATCGCTTGACCATCCCCGTACTAATATGGCTTGCTCCTCGCCTGACCCTGTGTGCTGTATCGTGCAGGCTGTCCTCCACCAGAAGCAGGTCCGGTTGGGGCATTGCTAGGAGCTGCGGCATTTCCTTGACGCATGGCAGCAGGACCCCGTGGCGCGTTCGGAATCGATGCGCCGCTGTTGCCAACGGGTGTTGTTCCAGCGTTTGCCGGAACGCTGGCAGCGTTTGCCGGTGAAACTGGAGTTTGACTTATGTTCCCGGCTACTGGAGTCTGCGAGTAATATATTTAGCGAGGGATACGTACGATACTAAGTGAAAGGACTTCTTACTCGTCCCATGTTCATCATCATCATAGGATTGAAAGCGCCACCACCAGCGCCTAAACACCCCCGTTCATATTAGTCGATTCGGCCAGCAAACACGAAACAGCAATGAAGCTTACCCATGCCCATCATATTGGCCATTGGCGATGTAGCTCCACCGGGATTGGTCATGCCCATATTGCCAGCTGGAGGGTGTGAGGATCTTTTAGTCGACTTGCAGCGACATGCTGGCATCGATCACTTACGCATCATCCCAGCCATCATCGGGTTTGCCATACCAGCGCCACCTGCCATTTTGTCTGCAAAAGTAGTGTTATTTTTCGGCACGCGACAACGGCACCTCATGGCGCGGCTACTTACTCTGATTCATCATGTTCATCATCATGGGATTCATCATCATGTCTGTGAACGCAATGCACTTCAAGATTTGTTTCAGCGCCGAATACAACGAAAACGACTTACTCATCATCATTTTTTGATACATGGCCGCCATGGCGTTAGGATCAAAGCCACTACCTCCGCCTCCCATCATGTTGCCCATTGGGTTCATGCCCATGCCCATGTTCATTCCGCCCATTGGGCTCATGCCCATGGGGCTACCACCAGCCGTATTATGTTTGTATTTGCTCGATTGAGCCTCGTGCGACATGAAAGACCCGATGGGTCTTTGCCACTCGGAATTGTAGCTCTGCTGGTCACGGACATGTTTCGGCTGGGCGCGCTTGATCTCGACCTAGCGCCGAAGATAGATGATTGGTCTTCCTCCTGGTCCCTCTACATGAGAACCAGCCTAAGACTTACCGCTCGACCTTCAAGAATTAGATTTTGAGCTTGCATTGCCCTGTCCACTCCTGAGAAATCCTCAAATGTGACGAATCCAAAACCCTTGTTCCTGGCGGTTTCCCGGTCAAGCATGACGTGAGCATCTACGACACTGCCGAATTGCTGAAAGAATTCGCCCAAAATGGCATTCGTCACCGATGGGGCCAGACCACCGACGAAGATTTTCTGAGATTTAGCGTGTTCCGCCTTTGGTATAGCTCGTTTCGGATCAATCTATCGCAGGAGGCAGAACATAAAAATTTGGGCTTGAGCGATCACGAACGTCTCCTTATGTCAATGGGACTTACGATCTTCCCGTCTACGTTGTGGTCTTGTTTCAAGACATTAGGAATGACGGATGGATCGGCAAAGGTCAAGAAAGCGAAGCCTCTGGAACGACCGGTAGGATCCCGCATGATACAACAGTCTTTGACTACTCCAAACTGGGAAAAGTAGGCTGAAAGACCCTCTGAAAAATTATTTCAGGTAGCATCAGAAGCAAAGTCGCAAATTTACCAGTGAGGAATACAATGAGCACAACGTGTACAATCCAAACAATGATATGACAAGGCGCTTACCATCGGTAGTTTCCCAGTTGAGACCTCCTATGAACATTTTACTATTATGTTAGAAGTATAAAACAGGTGAAATGGTTGTGCAAAAGTGTTGACGTGCAACAGTCACGTCGTGGCAATGTATACATGTCGGCGAGATAGACGAATCAAACCGAGAGATAGTGATTCGATAATCACGCAAGAGGCGATTTTGTTTGCGGTTTAGTCGTATGATAGATCGCATGTGTCATTAGTTGACGGGAAACATCCATTAAGACGTTTACAAGGGAGAGATATGGAGAAAGCTAGAGTTAGTGTGACTAGATCTCTACAGATGACGTTGGTGAAGTAACAGTAGACAGGAACGGACGAGGTACGTAGCAAACTCTAGACAAACCAGTCCCTTCTCTAGCAAAATTATCAACTATTTCTAGTGTATTTTAAGAACTCGTTCCGGTACCAAGCTAGCCATGCTATCCATCTTGTCCCACAAAGGTGATCATTCTCTGCCGAATCCGCGGCTCTGCTATCCGAGGACCACACAGCAGGCGACCAGGCGAGATTTCTTTCCTTCGTCTAGTGCACAGAAGATTTGCAAATACGTGAACAAAAAGAAAAGCCTTACCCTTCGTCGTTTTCATCTGAAAAGTCAGGTCTCCTTTCACGAACGTGTCCTTCCTGCCCGTAGCGATTACCGCCGGCGTTCTGATAGCGAGTGTTGTTGGGTGGCAGCGCAAAGTTGCTGGTTTCCGACTGGGTTGCAAATGTTGGGATTGGTGCGGGAACGCTGTCCATACCCTGTAATGTACCTGATCCCTCAGACACGCCCTGATGCTGTTGTTGTTGCTGCTGCTGCTGACGTTGTTGTTGGGCGTTGACATCGGCGGTTGAAAGCGGTCTCCAGCTGCTAGACTCGTCCGCTCGATAACAA